>JADDOH010020062.1:0-20877 GCA_016648135.1 Agrypnia vestita | reverse complement strand
TAATATGTGGAATTTAAACTAGTGTTAGCATATATTTGTATAATATTGTATACATATTTTTTTTAAATAGAAGTACGAACACGGAATATGTGTCGCATCAATATTCTTACTATTCTCAAAATAAGCCAAAAGCCTGTGCTATGAAAATAGGACTAACTTGCTGGTGTCCTGGAATGGGGTTCGAACCACCGACCACAAGACCACTAGGCGAGCGTCTTGACCACTACACCAATAAGCTAATCAAATTTATTTTAGGTATATATACTTCTTATTCTTATTGGGGTTTTCAGGATAAATTTATAACAGATTTCACGATGAGTTGCATTAACTTTTTATATATTGAGCATTTTTTCAACATAAGTCACCTACACGCATTTAAAATCAAAAATAAATTTTGATTAAAAGTGCTAAATTCAAATCATTATTAATTCAAATCAAATCATTAGACAAGTACAAATGCAATAATTTTTCTCACTCGATTATTTTTTTCTGTTGACTTAAATTTTAGGAAATTATGAAACTATTAGACACTAAAAGAAAAAAACACTTTTGTGTATTTTATAATTTAAAAAACTGAGCAAATTGTATGAGAGGTGTATGGAAATACTTAGGAGTTATTAAGACAGTTATTACAGACTGGGTTGGCAATTTCAATTAAATGTTAGGAAAAACTTAAATGCTCCCTTATGCTATCTTAAATGTCTCTTTGCAAGTGTCGTGTTGCTAAAAACTGGTCGTATCAAGCATTTCACAGAGTTTTAAATAATACAAAAACACTTTATTTATTTATTAATTATACGTACAGTCAGTATGTTGATGAAAAAACATGCGGGATTATAATGCTTGGCTGCTTGTAAACATTAATCAATATTCTTTGCGATTGGTATCTATAAATCGTAATTGATATTAGTTACATAAGTTAAAACAATGTTTAAACAAATAAGTTAAATTACTAAATACACAGAAAATATACCTCTCAAAAAAATATTGTAACCACCACCAGAACTCGAACGCAGGATTTTTTTTTCTATTGACGATAGACTACAGTGATACTATGCAGTGGGATATTCCATCTATACATATAATGTTTCTTAAATAATGGTAACGCACCTTCCCGGATAGATAGGAGATCCAGTTTCGTGTCCCGGTAGCAGCCAAATATTTTTTCGTTGATTTGATTTTTCTAATTGATTAATTATTATTATGTGTAATTGATTAAGTATTAGCGTATGTCTTTCGAATTGATTGATTAATTTGGTTTTAAAAATTCACGGAACTTTGTTCTGAAATTGCAACTTCACAATAAGATGCGTTCTTTAATATAAAACTATTCAATTCAGTTTTTCAATTTCAATTTGAAATATAAATAAGATTGTGATTCCATATTCTAGGACCTATTTGGATCTTTAATGACATATTGATGGTCTGTTTGTTGAAAAAAAATAGAAATATTGAAAGAAACGCGTATAAAATAAAATAAAAAATACAAATATTGAAAGGAACGCGTATAAAATCCGCCTCAAATTTCATAAATTTGGTGAAGCGCTGTCAATAAGCCGGTCGATTCCTTTACAAATTATTAAATCCCTCGCGGTTCAATTAAGGTGATGTCTCTTTGATGGCTTATAACCCGTCCTGAGTAAAATATAATAAAATAACAATTTCAACCTTCGTATAAATCCTGTCTCCTGTATAAAGGAGATGGCTGGCTGAAGGGATGTCCCTTCGTCCCTGGCAGCTAATTTCAAAGTGAAAATTATCCCTTTGTGTAACGGGAAATTACTTACCTATGTACTTATAAAGACCTGTCAAATGCAGATAACAACTACGAGGCGATACTGTATTCTTATCTATATACTGTATCTTTTAAGATACAAGATTAGTAAATGCCCGAGAATCGTAAAAGTTATAAAGGAGCTGTGACATTGTCGCGTACTGGACATGTTCTAGGGACAAATCATAACGGATTATGATCGAGTTTCGTTCAAATGTCCTAGACAAATATCCTTATTCGTATTAAGGAACATCATTATCATTCAGAGTAAAAACAATTATACCTAATATAAAAGATTTGACGTATATTATGTACCTATATAAATATCAGTATATGAATACTCACGTTTTTTGTGTGTATTCATATTTATGTACATACCTATAAATCACACATATAAATCGTTTATTTAATTACATTTCAGTCCATATAATAAGCGACAACTGTTAAACTTGTACAAAATTATAGTGAAACTTAGGAAAGTTCCCTAGGGCCAGTTGAGTGGCAATTCCAACAAAAAATGTAAAAAGTTGTTTTTGATGTTAAAAAATGTAAATATGGATTCTTAATAAAAAATAAAAAATATTTAGATGTTTTGTAAAATAAAAGTAGGTACCTGTCCCGCACAAACTTCTTTATAACTGTTACCTGAGCAACGCCGGGTACGAACAGCTACATAGTTACAAATAAAATGATTAAATCAGTACTGTTCAAAGATTTAAATCAAAAATAAATTATAGTTTATCAATAATGTATCTCTTCTGTAATACTTTTAACCCCCTCCCATCATGACTAAAAAATCTGCCTGTATCTAATAGAAAATTGGTTTCGGTACATTTCTTGCCCTAAAGAAGGAAGCATCGCAATTAAAAGTAATTGTGATTAAAAATGTTTTATTATTTTCTATTACATTTTATTGACTTATTATAATATTTATTTATTCGCGCGTATTTTATATGAAAAAATTATATTAATATTGTTTTCCTTTCTGGATTACCCTCACGCTGACGCAAACATTATACACTTTTTATTTGTAGATGGTAGTTTATAAAATAACGATTACGCATAGACTTAAAATGACTAAAATTATTTAGCGTAAATTAATGACTACAAACAGTGTGAAAATTTACCATAATATTTAATCTTAACTTATAATGAACAAGTATTAGGTAAAATAATTTATTTAAGAGGAATTTAAACTAACAAATCCGGTTGTTTGTTGCGAAATGATTGTTTTGTTACGATTAATTTGTGGTTATAAAACAACTGAGACGATTTGAGACATTTAGAACAGTCTAGAAGCGATAGGAACATTCTCGTAAACGGTAGATATACCGGGGCCCCTTATCTTGACGTTAAGTCGAAATCGGGTGATAAGACAAGTCATAATAGTTATCAGAAAAATATTTAAAATTTTTTAAAAAAAAAGTTGGTTAATACTGGGCAAGTGTTGATTTTGAATACTTGATTTGATCAAAAAGGGACCTTTTTCTTCCAAGCTGGAGCAGTTGGCTTTGAATTTTGGACAAAAGTTTACAGAAGCATTATTCAGAATTACATAATAATTTAAAAAATGAAGAAAAATAAAGATTTGTAGCAACAGGAGTGAAAAGACCGTCACAGGGTGAAGATTTGTTGATTTTTTTAAATGCTTATTATTTTTAAAACACATGACTTAGATTTTTTAAAATATTTTTCTGATGACTATTATGACTATTATGACTATCACCAGAATTTGGCTTGACGTCGAGATACGGGACACCCTGTATATAGAATACTTGGAAAAACCAACGTATTTCGTATTAAAAGCGGAGTCAGTGCCGTTACGCATTATTGTTGTTCTGACGTTTAAACGACGCGACATAACCGTCGATAAAAGCGACCGCAGTGTCACCTACGCGCAGATTAATCGAAGCGACAAATATTGGTCGAAGCGAAATAGATAATGAATTAGAATATTCTAGCAAGCGATAATAAAGTGTTTGATTGCGAAATAGTGTAAATTAAAGATTAACGTTTAAATTCAATTCATGTCCAGTGACTTTGTGAATTTGTTAAAATAATTAATACATTTTCATTTGCCTCCCACAGTCAACCCGTGCTAAAATAATAAGTTATTAAATGATAGTTATTTTCCACAAGAAAAATGTTTAAAATTTCATCCGTCGTTAATTAATCCCACATTGCTTGGCTGGATTTTCTCTAGACCACAGATCGAGAAAATGTGTACAATCGTGAACAAAGCCTCCCAGCAATATTCGCCGACTACGCACATTGTTCCTGATATCCTCGGTCTATTATTTGATTTGCGCTCACCTTTCATTAATTATTCTCCCTGGAGGCGCGCTCCGCTAGACCGAGTTGGAGCCTAACAAGGCGCATTATATTGCCGAAAGGTGGGGGTCGGTATGTGAATGATTCAATTTATTTTGTTTGTATGAAGAGTAAAAGGTTTGCTTTATGCGGAGTACTGGATGTTCATAAAATTGGATGTATTGTCGTGGGAGGCAAATCAAACACTTAATTAACAAATTAATTAAAGTTTTATTATTTATAAAATTAATTAATTAACAGAAATTTTGTGGTTAGCACTACTTGTCACTCAAAATTGTTTCACAAATACGTAGGTAGGTATTTTTCTATTACTCTTTACTCTTGTCTAGCGCTTGTTTATGATCAATCGCGCCAATTTCTATGACATATTCTCGCTTGTAAAATAACGAACGCTGTCCGTTCGGCGCGGTCCCGTCGCGTATTTAATTATAAGGCCTGTTGTTCGTGATGTTTCTAGAGTCTAGAAGATTAACCTAGACCGTTGCAACATTTTCTAATTTATTGTAAAAGGTATAGGTGCTTAAAAATCCCCGATAACGTGCAATTTCTTCTGCTTCTACCATTCTTGGGAGTATTATAATGGATGCATGATAGATACCCGCGTTTAACGGCTGATGGCAATTTGTGACAACTGACGACAAAATTTGTACACTCTCTTTCGAATAATGCCTATCAGTTCTTCAGGCAGATTTATAGATTAGTTTTTTGACAGCTGTTGAAAATGGGCAAACTTCGAAGCACTGTCCGGACATGTTTAAAAGCGCAATAGTCGTTTCGTGACTGTTGAAAAATATTAATGTGTTACAGGCGAGAAATGCAAAAATATTCAAAACAAGAGACGTCACCTGACGTACACCTCTTTCCATTTAGACAATCGAATTAGTATGTGCAAGCCGTGCGTAAGAGGCATTTTGTTTCGTTGTGTTGGTGTTTATACCCATGAACACCGACACAACTAAATAGTGTGCGTTGTACTTACGCACGGCTTACACATACTAATTCGATTGTCTTTCTTAAATGGAAAGATTTCTACCTGCTCTAAAGATGGCGAAAACGATTACATGGAGTATACTCCATACACCTTTTGCCCTTTTTTCCCCATTTAGTATCTAATTATTGATTGAAAGAAAGAGATTGTGTCTTAACACAGAACATTAAAAATAATATCAACATACGAGTAATATCAACATTTTGTACTTTATATTAAGGTCTAATGTAAATCTACAATCCAAGTGGTTTAGAATTTTTTCAATACTGTTATTAATGCTCATATAAAGCATTCATTTCATTAGGTACCAAAATAATAATATTACCTATCCATTATCATGTATCATAATTAAGCTAACCGAAATTGAAAGGCACCGACGCAGAAATCCAGTTTAATTTATGAAATCATTCACAAATGATTAAAAACATTAATTGAAAAAGCCAATCATTGACCAGGATTAATATTAATGGTCGGATATTAAATGTAGAGGTTATCAAAAAAGCTTTAGTGGTAACATAATAAAATACAGAATATTTTTGATAAAGGCGTATTGTTAATTCTGCCAAAAACAAGTAACGAAATGTTAATTTTAATTACAATATTTATTACCTATTGAAAACAGTTTATTTGGAAGATATTAATTATTACTGACTACACATGTGTGTGATTTGTGGCATATTACTGATCATAAACAAATCGACCAAAAGATTATTTTGAACAATACAGCGGACTAATTGGACTTAGTTATGCAGAAAGCATCCAACCCATTACTCAACTATTCTGTACCACACGATAATTATTTTGTAGAAAACACCTAAGGGGGTTCAACGTTTTTTACATCTCAGATAATACTTTTTACTTCATGCTTTATCAAATATTTAGAACACAGAACCCAAATAGAACAAAATAAGTATTGTTTTACGTACATTTAGACATTTAGTAGAAAGAATCCAACCTGTAAAACGCGTCATATCTTCGCAAATATAAGTTTTTTCTGATAATTACATTTAAAAAAAACATCTCTACAATGAGCTCTATGTAAAAAATATCTAAAAATAAAGTAAATATCGAAGTATGGGGTTTTTGAAGGTTCAAATTTTTAGAAGCCATTTTCTCAGTTCCATGTTTTTTGGGTTGGATGCTTTCTGCATAACTACGTTCAATTTAGGCAAAACGGTATCCGTTGTCGAAAGTTCGTTATATAACATGTTTTTTTTTTAATGCGTTGGTATGTTAAATTTATAAACTATTAAATTAACTTTTGGGAAACGATAATTAAGTAAAAAAATGAATTTTACTTACATTCTATCTACACTTATTATTTTTTTCAGACTGTATTTTATTAGTAGTTGAGTTTAAAAAATAATTTAATTTATAGAATAAAGTCGAAAACATTTATGTTTTTTTCCATTGCGTGGCCTATTCACTAAAATTTATTAAAAATATTAGTGAATTAAAAACAAAAAAAATCTGTTATGTAAGTAGGTACATATAACCAAAACGTGGATAAATAATTTAAAAATGAACAGGGTATTAATTATTACATTTAAAATACGTCCTGGATTTTTTTTTTGTAAAATCCAGTATTTATTGCCATTCTAAAACAGCTTTCTACACCGACAATATATCGAAATAATATATCGAAAAATCTTGCTGCAGTGGGTTTTATGTATATAACCACATTCTATAATACAAAAATAAACATCCTACATAAACAGACACATCTAAAACAAAATAATTTAGAAACACTTGAAATTCATACAAATCTAAACACAACAAATAACATCATCAATTATCAAATACAACCCTTCACATCACCCCTTCACGCAATGTTCCCGCTCTCCCATCACCTAGACCCTAGACGCCCCCTCAACTTCTACTGCATCCGCAACCCCATACATCAGACAACCACTCCCGCACACCTCAGTCTCAACTCATCTGGAGAAGGAAACGGAGGTTTCCGAAACATGTTGCGTTGTACTAAAAAATAAAACAGTGGAAAAAAACTAAGTTTTAGTGTTTTATTCATAATTTTTAAATGTGATTCGATTTGCGTTCAACTTTTCCATAATGTGTCATTCTGTATTCCGACGCAAATTGAGACCTTGTTTTTGTCAATATATCACAGAAATTTATTTTGAATATTTGTTAAAATCTTTCGACAGTCATTTAAACTAATAAGTTTGTAGGGAAATCATTATCAATAATATTGGCTCTTAGACCCGTTTATGTAGCTTTTCCTCGAGAGTTGCCCTCCATTGATTTCTGTTTCGCACATTTTTCCTCAGTTTTGGATTTCTAAGGCAGACATGTCTTTCAGGACGGCTATAGAAATCACTTATTTTTATTAATGAGGATGGATAAGAGGGCCGAAGGAAGGTATATTATATAAAATTATCTTGATGAAGTTCTGCAGGTGGACGGAGGGCGGGCTCTTCTCGGTTCCCGAGTCGCCATTAAAACAGACCCGACAAATGTTCACATCCATCTTGATTACTTTGTATATTAGATGTACCGAAGCACTTCGGCATTAATTTACATAGCCCAGCTTAAATTTGGAATAATATTCAAGCACCTTTGCTTACCCTTATGTTTATGTATTATTTCACCTTTGTACTAGCCGTCCACATTTAAGTGAATCATATATTAAATATTTTGCGAGCATGCTAATTCGTTGTTCCCCTGGAAATTTTACCGAGGGTGGCTTTAAAGCCTATACAAATTGGGTACGTTAATATTTCATAACACTTTCAGAGCATACAGACTTGTATACATATATGTGTATATTTTTTAAACCGACTCTTAGTACTTGTATCTCTCTAAATTTTTACTTTGACTCTTGGTGCTTATAGCTTCCACATTTTCACTTTGATAGGTACTTCATGTACTCAGCAATTAAAGTGATTAAATATTTTAGTGGATGTTGCGGTGTTTGATCATCTCATTGCAGACATGCAAGAAATTACTTCAGTGATGCAAATTTCTGCATTTGGAACTGAATAAATACGTACCGTCGTTGGTCTGCTTCTGTGATAAATTGCACTGTGTATTTCATGACTGCGAACAGCATCACTTTGTCAAACCCCAACAGTTTTTATAAACTAGTAAAAACAATGTAATACACATAGGAATGTTGCCGATGTTTTCCTGGTATTCTACTCGAGTCTAAACAGATATATAATTGAGCTTTTGTGTTACCAAATTAAACAAAGAAAAGCACTTATGTGTGATATAATATTAATCTATGTTAATGTGATATAATATAATCGAGGATGGAGGAGATCTAGTCTACATTTCTTTGCAGTTGGATTTCTGCTTAAATTTAAAAATGTTTTAAAATCGATAATGAGATAAAGATAGAGATAGAAATGGTAGATATAACAAAATATTTTGGAAAAATCATAGAATAAGATAAATAAGACATATCAAAAAATCATAGAATAAGAAAAAAAAATTAAGAAATCATCACTTAAAAACACGTTGAATACATAACTAAGAAAATCACAAGAACAAGAAAAAAATGGAGGAGCGTATATTCACATATTGAAGCGCGGTTAAAGTTATACTTCTTGGTAGGTGTTAAAAATTATATTAATACGATGTCTAGGGAGATTAGATGTAGTTACATTATTAATATTTGTTTTTGAAGTTGTACAAATGTAATTATTGGTTTATGAAAGCTAAGATATGAGCTTAAATATCTTCGAATCAATGTCTCACGACGATTCGATTATAGCCGCAGCATCGCAGATGTGATGCGATGAATCAATAAACAAGTGCATTTTCAAAAAAAGTCCATGTGCCTACCCACTTTATTATTTTGTCGATTTTGTTCAATATGTGTTTTTATTTCTTTTTATTTCTGAGCCGTCATACATTTTGTATGAAAAATTTGAATATACATATAAAATAATCATTCAAAATTACATTAAATTTGAGAATCATTAAGGGTAGTTATAGTTAATGATTCTCAAATTTGTAGTTATAGTTTACATGAATTAAAAAAAAAGTGAGGATTTATCGGATGGTTTCGAAGATAGGTATAAGCCAACATATATCAAAGTTACAACATCCATACGTTTGACCCCAGCCGTGCAGCATATATATAAAATCAGAAGCGTTGGCTTTTGGAAGTGTCACTGTGATGGCACTTGCTGGACATTGATCGCTCTTAACTGTGTTATTTCATTTTTTTTGCCTTGAATTCGAACGATATTATTATATACTTTGGTAGAAAGCAATAACTTTGTGGTTTGACATATTATAATAAATAAAAACACTTTTCTTTGTATAAAACCACGATTTAGTATTGTGCCAACCGCTTCCGCTTAAACTTAAGTTTCATAAGGGCAATTTAATAACTGAGTTACATCAGTTATTAAGTTGCCCTGATGAAGCTTAAGTTTAAGCGAAACTGGTTGGCACAATAATAAATCGTGGTTTAATACAAAGAAAAGTGTTTTTATTTATTTTGATATTATTATACTTAGATATTACCGGAACAATTTCAAGTGTGATTTTTGTTACAATAAAAAATTTACCCTCAATGCGCCAAAAGATGATACAAATAAATAATTCGATTGTATTATTTTTTAATATTGTATATATTTAAAAAGACTACAGGAATACAATAGAAATATTCACATATTCAAAAGGGAATGAAGACGTCACATAAATAATAAATAGAATTATAATATAAAATTGAATATATATGTATGGTTAATATTAGTTACTGATAAAATATATATTTTTATGGGCGCCCCTATTAACTAGATAAATAAATACAAATTGAAAAAACGTTTACTGGAATAGATTTTTTCAATCAAGTATTGTCTGCACAACTGTCCAGATGTAATGCATCAATTTAGCGCTGTGGCACTGGGAAGATTCAAATCCATCCAATTTATCAAAGAAACTGTATGAAAATTTGGCGAACAACAAGCTTCAATTGAGTCGCGAGACGATGTATCGCCAAGACACGGTTTCCAATTGGAAACAACGAAAGTCTAGATTATCTCGAGTCAAAATCTCATCCGTGGACACGGGCCACTATGCGAGATAATAATAATTAACAGACCAAGTACAACACGTGACGACAATAAGTACATTGCACACACAGTCGGGATACAAATATATGCGTACATAATTAATTTCCCCCGAAGCTCATCGAGTCGTGCCGCGGCTCGGTGCGGGATTTTTCGATTACGGGATTAACAAATACAAAAGGCCTTCGGATTTAAAATATCTCGGATCCAAATCCGTTCCCAATCGCTTGCGCGGAAAATGAATCATAGGTAAGTGGAATGAGTTTTTCTGAGTTTAATTGAAAAGCATTTTGAATGAGTTTGAGTAGGGGATTTGCACATTTTTGTCGTAGAAAATAAATCAGTTTATTTCCGATAAACGAGGCAAACTATGTACTTATTTACTTATTATACGCTGTTTCTCCGCGAGGGTAGGCAGAGATGATAGAACACCACAATTTTTTGTCCTGAAACACAACTCTCGCTTCATCCACATGCATACATCTTCGCTCGATGATTGTTGAGGCTCCCAGCAGGACCATCTTCAAGTATCTGGGGTCGCCCTCTATTTTGGTGCCGATAATACTTGCGTCATATATCTTTCTTACCATTATTTCTTCATTCATTCGCTCAGCATGCCCAAACCGTCGCTGAAGTGCTGAACGCAAAACTGAACGCTCTTTTTCAATTCTATTAACTATGCTAAGATCAGGTATGATATAAACAACAGATAGTTAAGTATATGCTAAGATCATATAATAACATATATCTATATAACTTTTGAAGTTTGATACAAGTGTGTGGTTGTTCTTGGGTGGAATCGGTGAACGTTGCATCGTGTAAAGTGATCACTTAAGGAAGCCAAGACAGGCCGTAAGCTCTGTGGATGCACAATAAATATTTCCATATACGCTTTCCTATATATAAATAGATTTTTCTCTATAAGATATCTTTAATTTTTCTTAATTAATGACTGTCCTTCTGTCGACAAACTACAGCAAATGTGTTCTAAGAACATACTAATAAATTAATATGTAAATTTTTAGTTACTTAAATTGAGACAGCAATTTATTAAGCAGAGTACTTGCTAAGGATGGCAGGTAACAGGATCGATACTCACACTAGAAATGGGATCGCATAAATACTAAAATGTTAATGTTGCAATCGGTATGTTCGCTTCAGAGGTATTCCGAGCGAAATTTGCCCGGTTTGGTTGATTACATCTAGTCAGCCTAATCAGTGTGTGACGTCATACAATCATAATTCTAATGTTCTCCGTTCGACGTCAATCTTCTAATTCCCAGACTGAGCGTCGCTCCGCAGCGCGCAGCAGGGCGTGCACTGGGTGCGGCGATGCGTGCTAACTCTAATTTCAGTCAGCCGGAAGTTCTGTAGTACGACGCGTGGTGCAAAATTTGCAATTATGTATTTATTTATTTATGTCAGGAAAAGTAGACAGAACTAACTACTTTCCCCGCAGGGCTAAGCAGAGTCGATGGAACGCCATATTCTTCTGTCTCGGCACACCACTTTTACTTCAGCTACATTCATACATCTCCTCATACAAGTTCTACGGTTGTTGAGGCTTTTAACAGGCCCATCCTCAAATACTCGTAGTATCTGATGGTGCCAGGTCTTTTGCGGACGCCCTCTCCTTCTGTTGCCTTCAACGTGTAACGTAAGTTACCTGTACACCTAAGCTAAATACCTAACTATAAAGTTTAATAATATAAGTTTTACGAAAAGCCCAAAGCTTGAGACTTTAAGCTACCGAATTAAGCTTTATTACGACTTTTGTGACTTTTAAGCACACACTTTATGCTTTAAGCTTCTAGATGAAAACTTAAGTCAAACTTAGAACTTCGGAAGTATATTTACATGAAAGCTAATATTATTATTTTTTTTGTTAAGAATTTATATTTTCAAAATTGGCCAGTCGTGATCTATCTAGTGGTTAGGAAAATTCCCCCTCCGTTGTGTCCGTAGCTATCCAAAATTCTTTTGATATGTGGTGAGATTCGTATTCTTATTAACGCGACTAGACTAATATAGATCGAATTCTTACCTAACTATGGAAATAACAAACGCACGTAACTAATCCGTACTCGTCCTTCTAGAAACCGCTCTAGAATTCTACAGTTTCGCCTATATGAGAGATAGCCGATATCGTCCACGTCCGGAGTTGGCCTAAAAGCCAATTATATGCGGCGTAGCCGAGGAATAAACGCTAGTAGCAAAACTCCCCTACATTGTACCGCCATAACTATAATACCACCGGGGTTAAAATACTGTAATATAAAACAATACAATCGTTGCCAAGTTAACGGCATACGCTAAAGATTCCGCCCGCTTTGATTATCAACATCTCATAATAGCAGCTTAGAACAGTGTTAGCACAGCCACACGCGGTACCCATTTATGACGGATTTACAAGATATAATAGCATACGTTATATTCAAAAACACAAGTAAGAAACCTACCGATAGCGCGTCCCACGTTGTCCGATCTGCTCAATCTGTTCATAGTACATAGTAGGGGAAGACAAACATATTTATATTCATAACAACTAGGCGCAACAGAGGCTCAGGGCAAGCTTTGTCTGACATTATCGCAGCCCGAGATTCTAAGGAAATGGAAGATACAGATTTGTAAGTGAAATTTAAGAAGTGTCTAACCACTTCTGTTCAAACGTGGATTCTAGATGCCCCCCCCCCCTGTAGGGGGGAGGGGGATGCGGCCCCAGAGCATCGCCGCATCCGGTGGTTAACTCCTGTTTAGACATAACCTCCCACACTAAGCTGCAGACCAAGATCAAGCCGAGGCTCTATTGCTCCTGCTGGAATCCTCCGAAGTCCTCGCTTCCCGGCGACAAACATATCAGGAAGAAATCCCGCGTCTGATATTAAGGTTTGTATATTGTCCCGCGGGGCAGTCAAATTGAATGGTGTATAATGATGAGGATCCCACGTTGCGGCTACATAAGCCGGAGTATTATGATGTTTACTGCTGATTAAAGGGCTGAATGAACTAACTGGGTGACTGGAAAAGACTCTTCCTTGAGCGCGTCAGTCAGAGCCATGTTAGCATCGCCAATTATAGTTGATGTGATTGATCCCACGGTGTAGTCTTATTGACTAGAGATATTAAATGATGGTAAATCAGCATGATTATTACAGTTGATTGTGTAATTCCTGATATGTTTCTCGCTGGCCGGGAAAGGAGAACCCCGAAGGTCTCTGTATACAGCAAGTTAGAAAAGGTGGTGAATGATGAGTATGATGGTGTTAGTAATGCCATCGCGCTCCTGAATGCGGTCCCGATCATAAAGTTGATTGTTAAACTGCTGACAGATCTCGTTCATTAAAGCGGTCCCGAGCATAAGTATTGATTGTCGAACTGCTACCTGCATCTTATAATTTCTCGTTCATGAGGAACGTCCTATCTCGTCCTTGAGTACGGAGTTATTACATTCACATACATTCATAACCAGAGCCCGAGCTCGTCGCACCAAGGGGACTGAAAAGACGTGAGAGGTTCTTCCCCTTAGATGTTAGAGGGGTAACCGCATCAAGACCTTCAGACCATCCTGTAATTCTTGGCTTTAAAACCCAGTCACAACCGGGTAGATACAGTTAAGATGGCCCTACCTAGTCCCTGACCTAAGGTGTCTCTCCAATCTAATCAGACTCCATAGCCGAGAACGCGCGCTCCGACATTCGACCCTGTCTTGCCACGCGAGTAGATCCAACTTCATCTTTTTCCACAATCGAAATTCTGCCTCCCAAGATCACGGGGCGTGAAAGACGTACGACTCCTCGCCTCCCGACCATGAAGAGACGAACTTCCCCATTCGGTTCTCGTTCATTATCCCATTTATAATCCCCGCGTGCCTAACCTTAAGAGTCTAGCGCCGGTAATAAGATCTCATTATGCTACGTTGGAAGTTAATATTGCACAACCGGGCGAAATACCTATTTTCCGCGAACCTATTCAATTTGTAAAACGCAATAATATGTATTTATATATGTTAGTAAAACGTTTGAAATGCAGAATGCACGTGTAATGACCTCGCTTGTATCCTAAAGATAATTAAGAAATAATTCCGACGTCACGTCCCGACAAGTACCAACTTGTTACCGCGTCCGCTACCGTCGAACTCTGAACCCACGTAATGAAATGAATAGTGACCTTGTGACAATGACAAATTATATAGCACGAACATTCCATTTGATACACATAAGAAAATAAAGAATAAATAATATAAGAGGTTCTTATCTTATTTCTGTAGTTTCTGCTTCTGAGATGGCATCCTGATCCGAAGTAATATAACGGGTCCTCTCCAAAATTGAGCAATTACCAGCGCCTGTGTAGCCCTTCACTTCCCTTGTATATATATTTTAATATCAGCGCCTGTAAAACTGTATTAGATCCTAGAAACAAGAAAACTATTCCCTCTACGCCGAGCACATACAGAACATAAACCCCTTAAAACTAGTTCATCTACGCCGTACAGTGATATCACATGCAGACATAAACAATATAATTACAAGTATGCTTGCGTCCCGCCGACTGGACGCCTGTGTTTTCCAATAACAACTTTCCAGTCATGTATTTAACATAACGTCCTCCTTGTGTGTATGTGTGCTTCAATATCTGTCATCCAGTTAGTGGTTCCCAAAATAGTGTTTTCCTTGTATATATATTTCAATATCAGCACCTGTAAACCTGTATAGGATCCTAGAAACAAGAAGACTATTCCCTCTACGCCGAGCACATGCAGGACATAAACCCCATCAAACTAGTTCATCTACGCCGCATAGTGATATCACAAGCAGACATAAACAATATAATTACAAGTATGCTTGCGTCCTCCCCCGCCTCGGTGGAAATATTCGCATTCGTATTCACCGAATAGTAGGCGTGACATTCGTATTCGTGAAGGTAGTATTCGTTGCATCAAGGTAATTATATTTACAAGTATGTTCAAGTTCCCCCACCTTGGTGGAAATATTCGCATTCGTATTCACCGAATAGTAGGCCTGATATTCGTATTCGTGGAAGTAGTATTCGTTGCATCAAGGTTATTATATTTACAAGTATGTTCAAGTTCCCCCCCCACCTTGGTGGAAATATTCGCATTCGTATTCACCGAATAGTAGGCCTGATATTCGTATTCATGAAGGTAGTATTCGTTGCATCAAGGTTATTATATTTACAAGTATGTTCAAGTTCCCCCACCTTGGTGGAAATATTCGCATTCGTATTCACCGAATAGTAGGCCTGATATTCGTATTCGTGAAAGTAGTATTCGTTGCATCACTCTCAATAATAAAATCATATAGATAAATAATTACGGTAACTCATAAAAATATGATATTACTTATATTAAACGAATAAAACAAAACAATCTATCATATAAGTAAATAACGCGATTACGGAAGACCAAAGGTTAACTACCCCTGAACAAACCGCGAACTGCCCACAATAATGGAAAATGTTGTAGAAAACATTTCAAATATCTAATATTGAATGAATAAAAACAATGTCATATGAATAACTATCACGGCTACGGAAGACCGAAGGTTAACTACCCCTGATCTAACCGCAAACGACCCACAATAATGGAATATGTTGAAAAAAAAAACATTTCAAATATCTAATATTGAATGAATAAAAACGATGTCATATGAATAACTATCACGGCTACGGAAGACCGAAGGTCAACTTGTTTGAGTTCGATAGACGGCGGTAGTATAACAATTTTTATTCATATGCCAGGCTGACCTGTAAATAATATCGTGCATTCGAAGCAGAAAACCCTTTCTAGAATTAATAAATGCGGCTTAATCTAAATAGATACAATATATACAATTCGAAATACGTCTTTATAAGAACTTGATAGGAACAAATCGTGTTTAAACGATTGCCTAATGATACGCAATACAAACATGTAACGAGTTCAAATAAACCACACATTCATGTTTTAATAAAATAAGTATAAAATCCAGATGCATTTTTAAAATATATTATTTGGAGGAAATTTCTCGTACGATTTGAATTTATATCACGCTTACAATCGTGATATCAAAACACATAATTAAATTCTCGTACTAATTGAAACAAGATCAGACAAGCAACCGCGACATTGAATACGCACAACTCCTCCGAATACAGCCCGATAGTAAAAATAATTAACCGTAATAGAAAATATAAATGTGTTCCCCAGCTGAAGACCGGCTGTATCTAAATTAATTATTTCTATACAACATGTACAATTCGAAATACGTTTTTATAAGAACTTGATAGGAATAAATTGTGTTTAAAACGATTGCCCAATGATACGCAATACAAACATGTACCTTGTTCAAATAAACCACATAAATACTCCGATCCCAATTATTTCCAAAACAATACAAATCATATAGAAATCCGTGCATTCAATCGCCAGCACAGACAACACAAAATTCCTCCGCATATTTGAAAGTTACACAAGTATTAGGAAAGAACGCCCGCTGGATTATCACGCAAAACTATGAATTATTAAATCTGATGAGCGCATAGTAATATAAGGTTCCAAATATAATACACATAAAAGGCAATAGAAATAAATAATATTGGAAATGCTTATCTGTTCACTGTTCCAATTCTCCTTTGAATTATTATCAACCTCCGGCTTTTTCCTCGGTCCAGTTAAATTATCTTCCTTACTTCGGACTCTCCTCGACAAAGCCTCGGCCGACCTCCAAGCTGAAAACTCAAGTGCCGCTTTCTAATTTCTATCACCTAAAAATAGTCCCTATCTCCCGCCATTTTTGATTCCAACTTGCGTGTAAAAGTCAAAGTCCAACTCTCAGAACCATTCTCATTGGTCAGATTCGGTGCTAACGGCGCATCTGTGATTGGTCCATCTCGTTAAAACAAAATAACATAAAGCCTGCTTTACACGCCCGCGTGCAGAAATAATAAAGCTCGCCCGCACCTACTTATCCGGCAAATATTTAATTATAGAGTATTTAACGGGTTGTGAAGCTTCTCTTTATTATAAACTTTAGCAGATAGATATTTTCTTATAATTTTTCAGCAATGTCTATTTGAATAGGCCAATATCGTTACAAACGCTCGCCTCATATATTTTCTTAACCATCCTTTCCTCGCTTATACGTTCCACATGACCACACTACAGCCAGCATTACATTCAAACCTAATTTGTTCATTCGTCACTATAGTGACCAAAGATTTTCCACACAAGCGAAAAGTTAACAGCAAATTTTAAATTAACATACAACAGATAACAATTGTAAATTATGCCAATTTTAAACTTTCTAAGTACAAGGCAATTATGGTTCCAATATATATGACAAGGGGTGGGAAGGGCGGAATTGGTGTAGGATTAGGATAAAAGAAAGAAGTATGGGAGTATATGGAAATATAAATTAAGTGAATCAGTAAAACTAGTTAGGGTGCGGTTGTGAAAATCAATTTCCGTTTATTGTCCCGAATAGTCGAATTAAAAATATCTATATGGTTGTAATTTACGTTAAACGAATTTGTGGATCTGTAGATGAATTTATTTAGAGTTGGTCTTGCAATAAGGGAGATGAAAAGTAGGTGACGACTGTCTGCTGTAACGATTTAGGATATGAAATGATAGACGTTGAAGGAGATCAGGAATATGAATCAAAATGTGTGCGATTTTAAATTAACATTACAGAGTCCGCTGTATACCTATAGATATGATTACACAAATTGTCAAGCGTATTTAAACAATCGTACAAAAATTAGTATTTTCTGTGTACAGTTTTCTGGGATATTCTGCCGTGTATATGTGACCTCTCTGGCCAGAGAGGTCACATATACAAGGCGGAATATCCCAGAAAACTATACACAGAAGATTCTGAACGGCCGTGAAAACCTAAGGACATTTTTAAATGAGTATTTGTGTGCGTTTATTAGTTGTATCTCCAGATCCGTTATTTGTATAAGTTAAGAATTAATCAAGATATATAATATTATAGATGTTTTACAAAGACGAAGCGATTTTTTATATGAGAAAGTATGTATGGATGTTTTTTGGGGTGTTTACTACTTTAGGGCTTACTACCTTTCGTACGGCTGGTTTAAATGATCGCTTTATACATGAGTGCAAAGTTAACATGTATACAATCATGGGTGGAAGTGGTGAACTTTATAATGTGTAAAGTGATCGCCGTAAGATATGTGGTGAGCTCTATAAAACCCCAAAAAAGGCTTCCATTTTAACTTTCCCATACAAAAAATAGCTTCGTCTCTGTGAGACATCCATAATATATCTTGATTAATGTGGCCTTGGGCACATACAGGATTGTGTTCTTGAAAAAATTGAACACACTCAGAATATTCTGAAGTTAAAAATTTATGAAGAAAATTAATATGAATGAGAATGATATTAATTATAAAAAAATCAATATTTAGTATATTGTACATATTACAATCTTATGTAATAACTTACTACATTGACATTTTTTTGTTTGCTTCATGTTGACCTCGTCAGTAAACAGAACTCTTGTGTTTGACGAAGGTTTTTTTTTTACTTTTTAGTAGATACATTTAAAAATAAGCATGGTTTAAATTTTTTTTTCATTAATGTAATTTTACACTTTTTAGTCTAAATATTACCTAGCTTACAAAAAGATTTCAGTATGAAACTAGCGCCATCATTCGGTGAGCTCATTAACTAATTTCCCATATCAAACTCTGATTAATACCTAAATTATGATGGATTAATTGATTACTTAAGTGATTCTCATAACACTCGATTGGACATTGGGAAGCGGGTGAAATAAATATTATAAAATTACGTCCAGACATACAGGTGAAGCTAATATAAGCGCGGTAAGATTATTGTAAACAAGTGAATTTTTTTAATGTTATGTCTAGCCAAGCTGAGCTCACAATTATATATACGTACCTACTTTCAAAGATAAGAATATCCATGTACGATTGGATGTCTGGATGCTAATTTTGGATGCTAATACTGGATGTCTGGATGCTAATTTTGTTGGTCTGGCGAATAAATTTAACTTAAGAAGAGCTCTCGGAGGGAATCTCGTTCGTATGTAGTGGGTTTACTTTTTTCATTTATTCATGTCTAATTATTTTCATTATGTATGTATTTACGTACATATTACATAATTATGTTGAATTTGTAATATCTAATCGTCAGGCGGAAACAAAAATATTGGCACGAGATTGTAAAATGGTAGAAACTGTACACAATCGAGAATTTCCGAACGATTTGAATAATTTTAGAAGATTATGAATGCACGAGTACATTAATAAATGTTTCACGAATCGATAAAATTATATAAATGGCGGTTCAATCACACGTTAAATCAGAGTTGTTTTTGACAACGACAAAACCGCAGAAGCAAACGGGCGCGAATCCGAGCGAACATAGACAACCAGTGAATAAAGGTTACCTACCTGTTTGAGGAATATTCAGCAGTGACGATTAGTGCGAATTACGAATTAGATCAGTAAACAAAAACTTAAGTGATTTTTAAGTGTTATATTTTTTTTTTATTTCTTTTTTTTTAATTTTTTTTCTTTTTATTAATTTTTTTTTTTTTATATCTCAGACCCACAAAACATCACATTGATATTTGTCTGTAGGTGCATCAATACATATATATATAAATAAATTGTATATACCAGAAATACATTCATATTAATTAATTACAATAGATCTTATAAAACTCAAATACAAATCTACAATAATACTATACAACAATACAAGAAAAATACAAATATTACCAAAATCAAAATAAGTCTCTTTTAATTAATAACATATTCATTAATTCTGTATTTTGCCCTTTTTTATTAATATCCATTTTGACACGACATGGGATTTTATTAAATATTTTTGGTATGACATATTTTAATGTTCTTTGTCCATATTTATTTATGACCTTCGGTATTCGTAGTCCTTCTTTAACCGTAAATCTGGTACTATGTTTATGAATCAATCTATGCTTATATGTCCCATCTTCATGATATCGTGTAATTAGTTTGTACCACAAGATAGCATTAATTGGCATAGAGCCTTGTTTCTTGAAGAGTTCCTGTATATCTTTAGTAGCACTTTCTTTATTTATTAATTTTATAGCCGAATTTTGAATATTTTGAATTTTTCTAATATTAGTTTTGCAAGTTAGACCCCAGCTAGTTATTCCATACTTTATTACCGATTCCGCTAAAGATTGATATATAGTTTTCATAGTCTGTATCGGAACATAGTATTTAATCTTGTGCATACATCCCAATACAGTTCTCAACCTCTTACATACCTTATTTACCTGAATATCCCATTTGAAAAATGTATCTATGGTAATACCAAGATATACGTATTCATTAACTAATTCAATTTTTTCACAATTACACGATGCATTAATTCCGGAATGCAAGCAATCAAAATTATGGGAAATAATATTTATTTGATTACTCACAGTTATATGAGATATATATATATTCAAGAACATATTTTTATTGTAAAGCTTATTATAAGTTTCAGAACAAAGTTCTGTGAAATTTAAAACCAAATTGATAAGTCAATTAGAAAGACATATAGAAAAATAAAATCCACGAAAAAATATTTGGCTGCTACCGGGATTCGAACCACCGATCTCCTCCTATCCGGGGCAGGCGCATTATTCAATTACGCTATAGCGGCCTTGTATATTTCCGTGAATATATTGACCTTATCTGTAAGTATAGCGTAATTG
>JADDOH010020060.1:0-18036 GCA_016648135.1 Agrypnia vestita | reverse complement strand
TTTTACACAAGTCTCACAGAGATATATCAAGTGCCGTGAATTACTTTTCAATCTTTATTATCATTGAAAGTATTATAATTAAATAAGGATATGTATCCTGTAATTTTACACAAGTCTCACAGAGATATATCAAGCGCCGTGAACTACTTTTCAATCTTTATTATCATTGAAAATATTATAATTAAATAAGGATATGTATCCTGTAATTTTACACAAGTCTCACAGAGATATATCAAGTGCCGTGAATTACTTTTCAATCTTTATTATCATTGAAAATATTATAATTAAATAAGGATATGTATCCTGTAATTTTACACAAGTCTCACAGAGATATATCAAGTGCCGTGAATTACTTTTCAATCTTTATTATCATTGAAAATATTATAATTAAATAAGGATATGTATCCTGTAATTTTACACAAGTCTCACAGAGATATATCAAGCGCCGTGAACTACTTTTCAATCTTTATTATCATTGAAAATATTATAATTAAATAAGGATATGTATCCTGTAATTTTACACAAGTCTCACAGAGATATATCAAGTGCCGTGAATTACTTTTCAATCTTTATTATCATTGAAAATATTATAATTAAATAAGGATATGTATCCTGTAATTTTACACAAGTCTCACAGAGATATATCAAGTGCCGTGAACTACTTTTCAATCTTTATTATTGAAAATATTATAATTAAATAAGGATATGTATCCTGTAATTTTACACAAGTCTCACAGAGATATATCAAGTGCCGTGAATTACTTTTCAATCTTTATTATCATTGAAATAATTATAATTAATTAAGGATATGTATCCTATAATTTTATAGAAGTCTCACAGAGACGAAGCTACTTATTTATGAGAAGAGTGGATGGAAGTCTCTCATACAATGGCTCAGGGCTGAAAACCCGTATGAGCTGGCTGAAGTGATCGCTTTACACAGTGCAGCGTCCACCAATTCCATCGTAAGAACATACACACATTGTCAATTTTTTGAAAGTTATATATATCTTGAATCAGGGAACGTTTCATATATTGAACTGATCTCTGCTATAGACATCTCTTGTTATTTATTTTCTCATTAACAAATTAGTATACATATATTTCGCAACTGGTAATGATACCTCTATATTTTATTTTTC
Source organism: Agrypnia vestita (assembly GCA_016648135.1). Lineage (NCBI taxonomy): Eukaryota > Metazoa > Arthropoda > Insecta > Trichoptera > Phryganeidae > Agrypnia > Agrypnia vestita. The sequence continues at coordinate 16,894 of JADDOH010020060.1, read as the reverse complement.
AAAGCTGAGTTTTCTCAGCAATATATAAATAGCTTCGCCTCCGTGAGACTTCCATAATTTACCTCTGGAGACCAAATCCAGTAACTGTGTTATTAGAACGTACTTTCATACAAAAATATTGTTAAAATTATAATTACTCTAAATTAAAAATTTTGCATCAAAATGATTAGACAAATAATTTATTTGTTTATATTGAGCTGTTTGATACAATATTTATATATGTCTGTAGCCGGGTGTGAAGATTTTACATTCGTATTAATAGAAAGCAATCGTCAACCACGGCCATTATCTCGTTTATAATTATTAATTTAAATAAAAATATACCTTGACACCACCAAATACCAAATAATAATACCAAATATACCAAATAATATGCTGCAACGCCGTTCAGCGACAGATTCTGGATTTCGCTAATTAAATAGCTAAAAGGCTTAAATAAATTAATTAATAAAAGTGCCGGCTAGCGATATGAGCCAACGCTCTCAAAATCTGATACGATTTTGGGATTTTCAATAAGTAGGTACTTGTAATAAATGTAAAACATTGTGTACTAACGCGTGACACTAGCTACCTGCGTTTCTACGGAAATATAGTACACTCAAATTTATTAAATTGATTATACTATACAGAAAACCCGTTTTTCCTTGTGGTCATGTCTCAAATTTTTCCTCGCGTTTGTGGTTGATGATTTGTTAATTATGTTGTTAAACAAATATAGGAAAAGGTCTATAAATATCTGAAAAATATAAATGCAGCTTATAAGTATTATCGTACTTACTTAGATTTTAGATATATATTTTAGTTTTATTATTCTGAAGAACAATACTAGAAATAAGTTCTCAATTTGGAGACTTATACCAACTTTGTTACCTACCCTATGCGTGCGTATAATCTTGAGACGCCAGTCGAAACATGTTTGATGTTTGTGCGGTAACTTTGAGGTTGGACAAAATTGAACCGCCTTTGTAATAATAATTAATTTAACAATTTTCTAGGGATTGGATCATTTTTAAGAAAGAAGACTATAATTTAATATATTAACAATAAATTATCATCATTCACTGAAGCCACACTGATTTATTTTATGCAATTAGTGCACACCCGCCCTTACGAAGATATAGTGATATCGAAACCGGCAGAGGGTAAATTAACAATAATAATAATAATTGGATAACTTGTATAGCGCCGTTTACTCGAATACTCACCTCAAGGGCGCTTTACACAGAGAAATTATTATCTTATAAGACAACTTACTGCTAGAAAAGAAAAAACTTATTTACTATTACTTATTCACTAGGTGGCATACAAGAAGTGGAATTAAAATTGAGTACTATAATAGTTTGTGAGTGCCTGAAAGAATTAGGTGTTTTCGCGGAGTGCACAATAGGAGTGGAAAACATTAGCTGGCGTTGTTGTGGTCAGATTCGAAAATAGTTTATACAAGGATTGTTTGTTTTTTAAATTATGAAAAAGTGAAACACACACATAAATTAAATGTCCTATTATCTTCTACATCAGCCATCTCTCACTGGTGGATGTAAGCCTCTTCTATATTTTTCCATTCCTCTTTTTTTTGGGCTTTTCTTGGGCGATTGGGATAATATCATCGTCTCGCCCTTTTCGAAGCCGACCTATTCCTCTCTTTTTATCCCATGGTCTCTGCCGTAAAATTTTGGATACCCATCTGTTAGTTCCTCATCTAGCGACGTGATCTGCGCATTTCCATCTCAATTTGGCAACACGGTCCATAATAAAAATGTCCTTAGGTTTTCACGGCCGTTCAGAATCTTCTGTGTATAGTTTTCTGGGATATTCTGCCGTGTATATGTGACCTCTCTGGCCAACGTTTTGGATCCCATTGCATTAATAGGGATGACGGTCTTAAGTTAAAAACATCGTGGTATCCGGCGTTGCAGGATAAATCAAATCGACGATCCGCACAGTCCGACATCCGTTAGTAGATACATAACACACTACATCAAGACACACACCTTGCTTTCGACACGGTACCGCAATCCAGTATTTAACATAACACAAACTTGGAGACACCCTGACTTCGGTACAGTATTGCAAGGCAATACTTAACCTACACTTCAACACTCACTCATCACATTAGCCCTGATGATGGACCCTGCAATGGGATCCGAAACGTTGGCCAGAGAGGTCACATATACATGGCAGAATATCCCAGAAAAATATACACAGAACGGTCCATAATATCAACAATTTTTGTTTGGCGTCTGACTTCTTCGTTTCTAATTTTGACTTAAGCCTATCATTTGACTCCATGGACCGCTGTGTACATTTTAGTTTATGTATTTTTCTTCTTCATTCTTTTCTTTTATTTTTCTTTTAAAATTCATAGAAACTTCTTTATTTTAAAAATACCGTTAAACTTTCCAAAAGCTGCCTAACCTAGTCTAATTCTTCTGGGTGCTTCTGCTGTTTGATTTTCTTTCCCTATTTTAATTTATGTCCAAGATATATATATTCATTAACAGCTTCAATTGTATTGTTATCGATCGATATTTACATATTTTACAAACATTATAACCAATCTTCCCGGAGAAGAACGTGCGAGATGTGCTTGTCAATCTTGTGGTTAAAACACTCTCCTAGTGATCCAGAGATCGGAGGTTCGAGCCTCAGTCCAGGAAATCAGCAAGTTATTGCTATTTTTATAGGACAAAGTATTTACGTACTAACAAAATTGAGATTTATATAAATTATGGAGAATAAAAGCAAAGGAATTTCCAAAAAAAAATTAAATGTTTTGAATGCAGTCACCAAGGATTACTAATTTAAAATGTACTGAATTATTTTAAAATTTTATGTATCGACCCCTTCCGTAATCAAGTTTTCTATAAATTCGTAGGCTATATTTCCTATGAAATGTCGATTAAGTACATTTTAAATTAATAATCTTTGATGACTGCATTAATTTTCTTTGCTTTTATACCTCACAATTAATATACAGGCGTTTAGCTAAAAAAAAACAATAGAACACAATTATTTTTTTGTAAAAATATTAATAGCATAAATCAATTGAAATATTTCAATTTGCCATCAACATTTTTTATAATGTTAAATAAAAAAAATGAGTTTTATTTTACGCATTACTTCAGCAATATACTATCCCCCAAAAAGAGTTTTCAGTATTCTCATGCTTTGGTGGGAAATTCACATTTACAACGATGCAAAATATTTCAATGTATCAGGTTGTGTTAAAAAAACAACATACCCAATTATAACCTACAAGGCTTTGCAAGCCTGTACAAATTACAAGATAATTTGATTTAAGATAATAAAAATGTAATGTAGTTACATTTTTTTAATTGAATTAAATGAGAATTATCAAAGGGTTGCTCAGGTGGTTTGGGCATGTTCAGCGAATGAATATTAAGGACGCCAGAATACAACCAATTTCCAATTAAAGCAGTTTTGTAAAGTACATTAATTATTGGAACATCTTGAAAAAGTTAGTTGAAACGTTTTTCAGTATGATTTTAATAATTATTCTCTGGATTGTATGTTAGTGTTGAATTAAACTTTCATCTATCGATGTTAAATTAGGTTTATTCTAGCCGTACACTGAAAAATCGGGAAAAATTACGGGACGTAATAATCGCAGGATTCTGAAGCTGAAAATTCATGAATAGGAAGCCATTTGTTTTTCAAATTGGCTTCATTCGCTTAAACCGAAACTAGATATTCATAAAATTAAATTCTAATCGAGTACAAATTGTTTTTATTTACATTCTAGTAAAAAAATGTAGTCATCGCTGTTGAAATTGAAGGAGAAATTGCGCCATTGAGAATATGTTGTTCTCGCGAATCGTGATGACGTCACGACGCGTCATCTCCGTGAGGCGGCTGCAACACAGATCGCGTCACGGGCCCGCCATTGTCATTTGACATTTACAGATCGTGAGCGGAGCATCGATGCGACAGTAAAACTGCGTTGAGAAAAATGTAGAATTTATTTATTTATTTTGGGAAAAATTAATAGCACATTAACATATTAACAAATCAATATATATGGTATATTTAAGGTTTTGACGCGGGTTCCCCCAGAAAGTAGTTCGTCATATATATATATATGAAGGATTATTTTCTAGGATAACCCGCGTATTGTATAGTCTTGAGAAAGACTGTTATATTGTACCCAACGTTTCGGACAGATAACACTGGCCATTTTCAAAGGGATTTTTCGCCTTGTATTTCGAGTTCTGTTTTGAATTGATGGCAAGCACATCTGTTCACTCCAGAAGTCGAGATCCAAGATCCCTTAAAATAATCCTTCATCTTTTATCCGCGAAAATCTTAAATTATTAACACGTAGAAGAGAGATATGAGACGGACGAGCACGAGAGAGAGAGAGACGAGAGAGAGAGAGACGAGGAGAGAGGGATAGCGATAGAGATGGAGAGAGGAGAGAGAGACGAGAAAATAATTAGTAAAAAGAGAACAGTGGAGTATTATTTATTACCTTGTTGAATTATTCGTACTCGTATTCGTCGAATAGTAAGCTTGATATTCGTATTCGTAGTAGTATTCGTTGCGTCACTAATAATTAGTAACGGAATTTTGAAATAATTTTTTTTCTGATCAGTTGTCAGATGCATATTCCGTTGCGTCAGATGACATGACGTACTGCGTACTGTCGTACTGCGCCAAAATAGGGAAATTTCCCATTTTTTAATAGAGTAATCTCTAATTTGGTCTAGAAAGTACCTATGTTCCGTACAGAATACGCGAAGATATGATGCGCAGGTCTCCCGTACTTGACTCGTAGAACAGACCAAGACTGTTCAGCGGTAATCGTAAACCCGCTGACAGTGGTTGTTCTAAATATTCACAAAAGTGAATTATCCGGTTGCAGGTAGTCCAGTTGAAGTTTCAAAATCCAAAAACAGTAGGTAGAGCAGAGGTCAGAGGTGTTGAGTAAAAGTCAGAAGAAGTGGTCCAGACGGCGTATAAAGCACAGAACGGAATGAATCTGTACGCCGACGGAAGTTTAATTTGTACACAAATTTAATACCTCCCGGCTTATTTCCGGGAGCCAATCACAGAGAGTTTTTATCGCGCGTTCGCGCCCGCGAAATTGTCTAAAAAATAGCTCGGAAAGTTTTATTTACAGAATTCAAAAATTATTTAGAATTTTTACGCCACCCCCCCGGGGTGTTCATCACGTCATTTACATGGTGCTATGTCTTGCTTATAGCATGACGTGATTGCCTGGACCCGCAAGACCGAAGTTAATTTTTTATCAAAAAATATATACCGATCGCAGCGGTATTTGCTCAGGAAAATTTCACAATTAAATGTATAAAATTTGTTAACTATGATTTATACATGTTTGTTAATGCAGTTTATAAAGAGCCCACATGGGTGTAACTTTTGATATCAGTTTTAGTTATGTACAATAAAATTTCAGTCATTTATAAATATTTCAAAGTGGGTCGCAAAAAATTAATTTTCATTTATTTTTCAGGTGCGCCCCTGACAAGGTAGGTATGTAAAAACATGTAAAATGGGTAGATTCTTATGCAAGGAATTCAACAAAAAATATTTTAAGTTGATCCGGCTGTTGTAGCGTCTGTAAGACAGTTTCAAAGTTTTGACTGAAAAATGACCCTTATCGACATTGGACCACTGCTGATAGTGGTTACGTAAAAAATGTGAAAAATTTTACTTTTTTATTTACATGATTTTCTTTCAGATTTTAGTCTAAATGGCTTTGTTTAGCAAAAATATTATGGTTTGATACCAATTTTATTGAAAAAACCCTCGTTTTTCGTAAATATAAGAAAATCAATTTTGGGTCGAAAATTCTCGTATTTGTTGGTACAAATACCGTTTTTCGGTGGCTGTCGCGCCCGGGACCTTATTAGTGATGAGCCCCGTCGCTAGGCCTATAAAACACTGTTAGTTATATGTAGATTTCTCCGAGATCTGACAAGATATGGCTTCGCGACTTATCGGAAACAATCGGTCTGCAGCCCGTTTTTCCTTCGCATACCAACTCTCTGTCCTCGGATACATATGTAGAAATATTAAACAATATTTCGTAATTCTGTCTGTCAGGCCATACAGTTAGCCGTAGGAAATAATATTTCCTGTATCTGTCTTTCCGCCATACAGTTGGCCGTCACTCGGAAATATTCAATAATATTTCTTATATCTGTCTTTATGCCATACAGTTGGCTACACTCACCACCCCGGTCTATCGCAACAGCGATTTTCTCGTTTATTGAAAATAAACATGTGACAAAGTACATTCATATATGTCAATATTTAGGTTCTTACAATAATATGTAATAATTTAAACATGTCACAACTATTTTATTTTCATAAATTTTCATACATAAATTTGTTCACAAATTTATCAAAGCATAGGACCCGTCTTTACGGTCCTCAGGGTGGTGATGACGCACCGGCGTCCTGCCCGGTCGCCCGTGAATAAGATGACGTCACAGGTCCACCTTGATCGGTGTCCGCAGCGAGCCATGAAACTCGGCAATGTCATCTTCTTTGAGGAGGCTCTTTTCAGGGCTATCATTCATCCTGTCCGTTACAACCTACGTCTTCGAAAACAACGTATACCTACATTAAGAGTATAAAGATGATTTTGAAATTCAACATTTTAAATTTCCGCCAAATTACTACATTTCACGAGTCACAGTTGTACAAATACTATAGGACTATGTACATCAAACACGCGAATGATACGTCATGGCCGTTTCATATACGTTTTAATCGAGTCGAAATTTTAAGATTTTTATAATAAAATTATGAATGAAAACATTACCCCACATTGTCCATACTGATTCATAGAATATAATTAATATTTGTGAATCTATTTCATATATTTGAAAAATGTGAAATTTTCCTATTATCCTACTTCTAAACAAATATTATGGTATGCGTTTTTCCGCACTGGAAAAAGTAATGAATCGCCGTGTGATGTCTATCTTTGACCATTTGAATTAACTCTCACGTGCTCAAAGAAGTTTCACTTAAAAATATTGTGTTCAACATTTAAAAAAAAAATTAACCTGATTTATTATGAAAATGCTAGATTTTCAACTACTCATTATTGCTGTTTTCAATCTTGAAAGAAAATGACAAGTTATTCTTTTTTATACGCCTCAGAGTACAATATATCAACTTCTAGAATTTTAATTTTACTACATGCTACTTTACAATTTACTACGGGCTGCTTCCAGTAGCTTTTCTCTAAAACCTACTCTACGTTAAGAATGTTCTTAGGTTTTCACGGCCACTCAGAATCTTCAAGTTTGTATTTACTGGGCTTGCGGCTTGCAATACCGTATTGCAAGCCGATACTTAACCACAACACCAAAACTCACAACACATCAGCCCTGATGATGGACCCTGCAATGGGATCCGAAACATCAGCCCGAAAGGTCGTAACAATACGGCATAATACCCCAGTAAACACAAACTTGAAGCTACTCTACGTTAGTGATGGACATTATTAAATAGAGAATTATGCTTTTTTCTTCTTAAACTTCATCATTATTTGTGCCATCTGGTAGCTTTAGTGACAGACATAGAGAATTATATTCTGAATAATGATGGAATGGATGCATTTATTAGTTTTAATTTTCATTAAATTGAAATATTAAAAAACACTAAATACCTATTTTAAAAAAACTGAAACAGAATATTTTTAGAAAAGTGTAAAGCCAGTGTTTTTATAACAATTTTGAAATCATACTTATTTTAAAAACGGAGTGAGATCATCTATTGTGTAGGAAGTCGCGGACGAACAGCAAAATTATTATTATTTGAGGAATATTAATCATGTATAATAATACCTGTCAGATACATAAATGTTAAATTTCGCTTTATTTCAAAAATATATGTTTACGTACAACTTTACTACTACTAACGTACTTTGCTTCAATGCTTGCGTCCACTATACTCAATGTTTAAAATATAATTTATCACCAAAAAGGCGACAGTTCCACCATAGTACAACATAAACAAACATCGTATAATGGTGCTGATGGATTTCTACTACAAGCGATCAGAAATATTTATATAATTTTGCTGATTAATGATCCAGAGGTCAGGATTCGAGCCTTGTTCCAGGAGACCCCCAAAGTTCTGCTAGCATAGTTTTAAAATAGTAAAATATTGATCCGATAATTCGTAATCCGTGTATGCGTCGTTATTCCTTTTTAAGGGGCTACATGGGTTGGAAAAATTATTTCAATTATTTATCTAATATTACATCATGTAAAGAATATTTTCCCAAAGTTTCAAGTCAGTCGGAGTAAAACTCTAGGAGAGAGAGCCATTGGAATTTCCTCTCATTAGACTCTCCTGTTAGCTATTGTTTGTCTTTCATTTTCGAGAGGCAAGAATTATTTTCACTCAAGAGCAAAAGATGCCCTGGACATTGAAGCTGCCGCAGAATCTTTTCTTTATGGAGCCGGAATCGACGATTCTTTGTTAGTTTAAAAAAATGTACGATTTATTCCTCCCTAAAACTTCTGCAATGCAACCTAAAAACTTAATGCTATGCTGGCTGTAGTGTGGTAGATAAGATGGTTTGGTCATGTGGAACGTATGAACGAGGAAAGGATGGTTAAGAAAATATATGAGGCGAGTGTTGAAGGCAGGAATAGAGGGCGGCCGCGAAAGACCTGAAACGATCAGATACAACACGTGTTTGAGGATGGCCCCGTTAAAAGCCGCAAGAACCGTAGAACTTGTATGAGAAGATGTATGAATGTGGCCGAAGCAAAAGTGGTGTGTCAGGATAGAAGAGTGTGGCGTTCATTCCTCTCTACCTACCCCTGCGGGGAAGGCAGAGAGGGGAAGGGAAGGGGGACGGCGTGATGGTTAGTCAGTTAGTTAAAACTTCTATTGCTTTTTTCTTAAAACTCTTTTTTTGAAGTCGGTGGAAACGATTTCTCAATAACTAATGAATCAATCTTATTGAAATTTTGCACACTTCTTTTTAACAAGATTGTTTAGTGATTGGACGAAGGTTTTTTTTCTTCTTTGATCACAACTTATTTTAACATGGTGTAGATTTTACCGAAGATTGTACTTTTTGCATACAACACTGCCAAATATTAAAATTTCTTTTTTTTCAATTCTTCCTTCAATTACGAGCTATACTCACCTACTATAGTTATCCTGACCACCGCGAGGATACTTTTTTGTACGGGGTCTCCGAAAACCAGGTCCCAACGGCTGAATTTTCAATAATATTAAATGAAATTCTTATAAAAGTATTCTTTAAATTTTGCTCTTTTATGTGCCTAAAAGTTTCAATGAAATAAAAGTTTTTTTATAAAAAAAAATAGAGAAAATATGCCCCACAAGAGTGCCCTCAAGTGGGATGAAGATTAGTACCTACAGCCAAAACAGAGGTTACGGTCGTAGGAAGAAATCAAAAGCAGTGCTCTCTCAGCATACAGGGGACCTAGCTGAAGCAAATCAAAAAATTCAAGTACCTTTTTTGTGGGGTGGAATTTTCTAGCGACGGGAGGCAGGAAAGTGAAATAAATAGAAGAATCGGCGTTCTGCGTTCTCTATATAATCCGAGCTAAGTATCAAGACAAAACTGATGTTTTTAAATCTATGTACAGGCCCACCCTAATATATGGCCATCAAATTCGGATCCTGAGTGAGAGCAAGGATCCAGGTTGCCGAGATGAGTTTTCTAAGGGAGGTAGCGAGGATCACACTGATGGACAAAGTGCCGACATGAGGCACACACTCGGCATGGAGCCCCTACTCCTAAATACATATATAAAAATCACAAATGAGTTGGCTTGGACATGTGCTGAGAATGCCAGAGCAACAAATACCAAGAAGAATCCTAAGCTGGGAGAAGCAACAAAAAGTGTTTATGAAAATAGAATGGGTCGACTCAGCGCAAGACAGGGGAATATGGAAGCGCCTTGCGGAGTCTTTTGAGCCCCCGATCCCTACTAGGACAGGGGGATGAAGAAGATGATGATGATGATGCTTTTTTTAACGTCGGTTTTAATGTTGATCTTTAATCATTTAAAATACATATTGTATAGATAACGTTATATGTAAATACTTAATTGTACGTTAATTGTTATAGAAGTTGTTAATAAATACATAGTCTTGAAGATAATCTAGATATAGAGGTGTCGTAGCTAGTAGAAAAACTTACACTTTTGCGCAAAGCGAGGTACGGTTGAATTTCCAGATAGTTAAAAGGATCCCTTATCACGTTTCCAAATGTGGTTCGTTTGAAGTAACCAGCGATTGCGGAAGTATCGTGCACCAGCCACGCACCGGGACCCGAGATCCGAGTTGTGAGGTCACCCCGGCCGGATACCAGGAAGTGCGGCAGGCGGGGGGAGGAGGGGGGAGGAGAGGGGGCACATTTATTGAAAGATTTTCCTCATAGCCGGCGTGGCCAGCGGCGCCGCAGCGCTGAGTGTAACGCCGGCCGCACACTGGATGCGTTTTCGTACGAAATCGAGTAGTACGTATACGTACGAATACGCTAGTACATTCCTGACCTTCCAAGTAGTATTGAACATCGCACACTGTACACGATTTAGTAGTGCGTTTACGCACGTACAGATGCGACGTTCGACACGATCCGGATTTGTTCGGAAATTTTTGCGATTTCGTACGATGGATATTGAAAAATTTGTCAATTTGACACGTGACCACAAATGTTTGTGGGACTAAAGTAATTCAACTACGCGACCATCAGCGCAGATCATGGCGGAGAACTAAAAAATATCTGTAAGTTAAATAATTTGGTTTAATGAAGGTGAGGTATAATTATGTACTTAGAAAAAAAAAACTTTTAAATATTTCTCCGATGTTATGAGCTCTCGTTGCACTTCGATTCTCCCCAGCATTTGTGAATCTATTGGATAGATAGTCATGAAATTTGTCATTATTTAAGTCCGCCATAATGTAGTTTTCCATAAGATACAGATTATTCATTTGGCACAAACGTTATTGGAGAAATGCGCAAAGTAAACTGATCGTGACCAGCGCAAGACGCAATCAATGTGCGCGCTCAATACGTACGAAAATAATCGTACGAATACGTACGTAATAATTCGTATCCAAAGTGCGGCCGGCCTAATGCGGACGCGCCGAGCTGTTTCTTTACTCTATTTAATAGTGATGCCAAATTGTTCCAGGTCTATACACGAAGTCAAGGCTAGCCCACAGACTATAAAATTGTACAGACATGAACTAAACTCTTTTTTCTTTTCTGGGATATTTTTAAACTCCTTTAGGCAAAAGGATTGGGACACAGCAGAAGAATGTTTTCCTCTCGTTTGTTTAAGACACTTTATACCGTAGTACAAGTAGTTTTTCATGCAAAATTAAATACCTCAATAAACAAACGTACATTTTACAGAAGTGTTTTTTTATTTAAATTAATTTCAAGCGCGAATAATTTGCTTGGACATTATACTTTTTACGAGTATTTAGATTGATTTTTTCATAATTGTTTCAAAATTTACAAGGTCGTAGTAATTTTTTTAAACATGTTGAACGTATTGGGACGGCTGTGGAAACCCAACGTGTACCAAAAAAAAGTATGTTTTTAAACAAAAAAAAGTATTGTCTAAGAACACAGTTACAAATATTAGGTCCTTACATATGAAATTGGCGTTTTGCCGTACTGGCAAATTTGATCTCAAATATCTTCTCTTTGGTTAGGAATTCCAAATCCAAATTTATACAGCTATTTACTCATGTATTTGTGTTTTGAAAATAATAATTCATTTGTTTTTTCCTCAATTGTTTTTTTCTTTGCGTCACTCAGATAACAAAATGAAAAACTTGAAATATCGCGTTATTTACGAGTACGAGTTCCACCGTGGCACCAGTGCTGCAGAAACGGCTCGAAGGATTAATGATGTGTATGGCGACGGTGCCGCAAAAGAAAACACAGTGCGTTTTTGGTTCCAACGGTTTCGTTCTGGAAATTTCGACCTGCAGAACAAGCCCCGTGGACGGCCGGAGACCAAAGTTGATAATGAAGAATTGAAGGCTATTGTGGAAGCGGATCCATCGCAAACCACATCCGAGTTAGCTGCAGGCTGCGGTGTTAGTGATAAAACTGTTTTAATCCACTTGAAGCAAATTGGTAAGGTGAAAAAGCTTGAAAGGTGGGTACCTCACGAATTGAGTGAAGCAAATCAACAAACGCGCGTTGACTGCTGCGTTGCATTACTCAACCGGCACAATAATGAAGGGATTTTAAATCGAATCATTACCTGTGATGAAAAGTGGATCCTGTACGATAATCGGAAGCGCTCATCGCAATGGCTGAACCCTGCCGAACCAGCCAAACCATGCCCCAAGCGAAAATTGACTCCAAAAAAGTTACTTGTGAGCGTTTGGTGGACTAGTGCTGGTGTCGTTCACTACAGCTTTCTTAAATCTGGCCAGACGATTACGGCAGATGTCTACTGTCAGCAACTGCAAACCATGATGGAAAAGCTAGCTGCTAAACAACCGAGGCTGGTTAATCGCTCTAGGCCACTGCTGCTTCATGCTAACGCTAGACCACACACTGCACAACAGACGGCTACCAAATTAGAGGAGCTTCAATTGGAATGTCTAAGACATCCACCGTACTCTCCGGACCTTGCCCCAACAGATTACCATTTTTTTCGAAATTTGGATAACTTCTTGCAAAGGAAAAAATTCAACTCCGATGGGGCAGTCCAAACCGCCTTCAAAGATTTTATTGATTCCCGTCCGAATGGTTTTTTTAGTAAAGGGATCGATGAACTACCTATGAGATGGCAAAACTGCATAGATAGCAATGGTACATACTTTGATTAAATAAATATATTATAATAAAAAAAAATCGGCTTTATGTTTCTCCCATACTAAACCTCAATTTCATATGTAAGGACCTAATATATATACACATAGAATGTGTGGATGTTCTTACGATGGAATCGGTGAACGTTGCATTGTGTAGAGTGATCACATAAGCCAGCTCATAGAGGTTGTAAGCCCTGAGCCATCGAACGAGATATTTCCATTCACTTTTCTCATATATAAATTAGCTTCGTGTCTGTGACACTTCTATAAATTTATTACTCCCTTTCTTTTAACTCGTGGCGTCTGTTTGCTTGACGAAAAAACTTTGGATCGATTTTTAGCCCTTTTCCCGTGATCCAATCGAGCTGAAATCGTTGCAAGTAGACTCGTGGCGACGATCAAGAAAATCTATCAAATTTTCGTTAAAAACGAATAATAATTAGAGTATAATTTTGGTTTTTTCAAATTTTGAATGGTTTTTTCATACAAGTTGTATGGAGATTCCGACGCATATGGTAGACACGAAACCCGAAAATGAAAAAGGGAGTATTGTAATAAAAAATAATAATAATTATAGTATAATTTTGGATTTTTCAAATTCTTAATGGTTTTTTCATACAAATTGTACGGAGATTCAGGCGCATATGGTAGACACGAAACCCGAAAATGAGAAAGGGAGTTTTGTAAAAACTTGGTTTTTATGGGTTACTTTTTACTCCCTTTCTTTTAACTCGTAGCGTCTGCTTGCTTGTCTGTCAAAAAAACTTTGGATCGATTTTTAACCCTTTTTCCGTGATCCAATCCAGCTGAAGCTTTGCAGGCAGATTTGTGGCGACGATTAAAATGATCTAAAAAATTTTCGTTTAAATAAAATCGATAATTATAGTATAATTTTGGATTTTTCGAAATTTTTTATTACTCCCTTTCGTAGCGTCGCCCGACTTAAGCCCAACGCATGGGATAAACGCCAAACCGGTTTCAAATACCCAGTAAATGAGAAAGGGAGTATAATAAAAACTTGTTTTTTATGGGTTAGTTTTTGTTTGTTCATGTCTATATATTCTGACGCTCTGTGAAGCTAGCCACATTTTATTTATTGCTTTTCCGAGTACCTACCACTATTGTTCATGAAATGTCAAGACATCTGTCAATTTTTATATGTTTGATATGATCCTCTAAAAAACTCAAATAAAATAGAGAGAGATATGAAATTATTTGATTTTTTAGAATTAAAAAACCAATCATATAAAACAACTTTAACAACGTTAAACTTATAAACCGTCTATGTATTCCAAAAATTGTATGCGAATTGTATGTAAAAAATTTCCCTTCATTTACCTACCATATAGACAATATTTTCAGTAAAGCCATGAAAATTCTTGAATTTGAATTAATATGTTCTAGAAACTTCAATGATATTTCCTCAATAAAATTGGTTAATTTTCTACTTGTCAGGAAAATACAAAAAATCACCTGTTAGGTGTCTTTTTTACGATATTCGTATAAAAACTATTGAACGTGTCCAACATAAATTCTTGCCTTACATTAACTTTAGATTAAATATTCCGATTGAATCTACTAATTACAATGTTTTGTTTACTGTCACTAACTTGGAAACAAACTAAAAATATCCGACTTAAGTGTTGTCTTTAAATCAGTATTTTTTAACGTGTGGTCCGCGGACCCCTACGGGTCCGCGAATATATGTATGGGGGTCCGCAGTTTCATCTCTGGACCATTTTACATTAATAAATAATTGAAAATAAAAACAGATAGCAAGTGGAATCCGATTTGAGGTTACAACTTAGTAGGTAGTAACCTAACATCTACCCGAATATCACTAATTTAGTTGAAAAAAGCAACACCAGCCATTAATTAACCGTTAATTAATATGAAGGTTGGTTTTGCTGTTGTACGTTAATTGTTGACGTATTTTTTGTAAAAAGGTTTTTTTACATTTGAAGTAGGTAGGTACTTACCTACTAAAGTAAATGGTCCGAAATTTATTGCTAGTTTTTTTATTAAGGGGGTCCTTGAAAATTGTGCTTGATTTTCTAGGAGTCTGTGACTGAAAAGGGTTATGAAATACTGCTTTGAAACATTAAATAACATGATAGATAACTCTACATTCTAAAACATGATTAGTTTACGCGCACCTTGTAGAAACACGAGAGCGCCTAAACTATCTTATTGTATTAATAATATTACTAACACCGAATATAACTCGCCACTCTACAGAAGAGACTTAATATATGCAACAGTGTAGGAAAATTAATACGTCTTCAACTGTGTAAATCTAATCTTATTAATGCTGTTACGCATAATTCACTACGGTCGTAATTCTGTTTTTGTAATTTATTTAAATATTTGGTGTTTTTTCTTTTTTTTTTTAAGAATACTTTTACCCAGGAAGAGTTAGATAACGAGCTGACCCAAAAAGTGTCAAGTAGCAGAAATGTAACACTTGGTAAATTACAAATCCCTGTGATACATACCACAACTGTTCAGCATCACTACACATTCAGAGGTGTGAAATGGTTCAATGAATTGCCTGTTGAAAGAGGACTGAGGAAAATTATGAGGCTTTTAAAAAAAACGTGAAAAAATACCTTCAGAAATAATTAAATTTTTATTTTAGTATATATGTTCCTATTACTTACTAATTATAACTAAATTGTCTACAAATATTGATGAATATGTACATTTTATCATATAATTCTCTGTAAATGTAAAATGTAATGATACTCCTCTCCTACACACGAGTCTATGCCACTCATGTAGAAGAGAAAAATCCATCATAAGTAATGTAAAAAAGTGTATTTGTAATTGTAATAATATGTATAAATAAATTAAATAAAAAAAATTTAAAAATAATAAAAAATGTCCGAGGAAGAAGGGTAGGGTGGCTACATTTTCCTCGGGGGTGCAACTAAATAAAATTTGAACGGTATCAATATAATGCACATTTATTTCGGGAGATGGGGGTAATTTCCCAGGGAGGAGAGAAGAGTGCCTTTGTTTAGCCCTAAAGAGTAAGAGCGATGTGTAGGTATTTGATTAGATGCCCAGGAGGTAGGGTAGGTTGCGATGGCAATATTTCCCTCAGAATTCTAGAGCACAACTTAGCAAAATTTTAAATGAATTGTATTCACTCAGGGTTGTAAAGAACAAGTTTAGATAATAAATTGATTTAGAACGGTCGTAAAGGATAAAGAAAACACTCAGACAGACATTTTTAAGACACTGTTCTTTCTGGTGTCTCCGCATTTCCTATTTTTCCATTTTTTCATCCATTCTCAGTGTTACTTTTATATATTTACGTTTTTTTCTAATTAGGTACCACCTATTATTTTTTTTTACTTACGCAAAATAACTGTATATGATTTTTACTGTACTTAATTGTATATTAAATATTTGGTATAATGTACAACAAAGGCTCGAGAGCAAAGCCTCAGAACAGATATTTCTATATAACTAGTGAGGTAGGTAGTGGCTAAGAGGCTTTCTACATAATATTTTATATTTATATGTATGCGACATTATGATTTATGATTGAAGAAAGAATGCAGTACTAGGAATGAATGTAAAGCTGATAATAGCATAATTAACAGAATTAAAAAGGATCGCTCAGATGGTTTGGACATTACAAGCCACAACAACCGTCAACCTTGCATGCGAAGAGTGTGGCGCTGTATCCTCTCTGCATACCCCCACGGGGAAGCTGCGTGATGGTAAGTAAGTAAGTATGAAGTACATATGTGAATGTATCAACCATTTAGTTGTCATGTAACGAATAATGCCGATTTATAGGCACTCATTTTTTACATATAAATATTAATTTTAACGCTTCGACCACCAGAGATTACGCCCGCCTGAGTCATTGCAGCCAAAACATCATGGAGAATATTTATGCGCTACTAAATGGCTCTATATTTAGAAAACCGTTGAAGAGGTCGAGCCAAATGTGCTCCGTCCTGATTGGTCACGCGGCCAGGATGGGCAGGACCTGATGAAGGACTCCCTCACCTACAGTCGCACAAGAAGGTACCTCGTTTGCTCA
>JADDOH010020059.1:0-18633 GCA_016648135.1 Agrypnia vestita | reverse complement strand
ATATATACGGCTTTAAAGCCTTTTACTTTATAATTTGTACAAAGTTTATAAACAATAGACAACAAAAATATTATATAATATATTACAAAAATACGAATGTGATAAATTTATTTTTTAGAAACATAATCAAGAACAATATACACGTAGAATTAAAAGAGACAATAAAATAATAATAGTAATTCGATGAAATAAAAAATATAAATATTAATTTTACACAATATATAACAATAAAATTAAATTTAAAAATAATGATAATAGGCGATTAAATAGACAATATAATAAATTTTAGAAGAATAAAGAGAGTGGCTTATTGGTCTTGTGGTTAGGACTTTCGCTTCGTGATTCGAAGGTCGCGGGTTCGAATCTCAATCCAGACCAGCTAGTTAGTCCTTTTTCATAGCACAAGCATTTAACTTAGATTGAAAGTAGTAAGAATATTAATATGACACGTATTATGTATTCGCATCTCTATTTAAAAAAAAAAAAAACAATAAATAATAATTCAATGAAAAAAGAATAAAAATTTTTTTTAGAAATAATAATTTAATTAAAAGGCGAGTTAACAACAAAAATATATTTTTGCGCGTATATGTTATATTTTAGCATTAACCCTGTTATTAACAAAAATGCTAGTTAGGACCTTCTTGTAACTGTGCAAGGTAGCATTCCAAATGTCTATTTTGGTGTATTGATGTTTTATTCTAGATATTGGCTTATAAACAAATAATTTAAAATATGATATAGTTATAAACAAATTGCGAAAATAAACAAAGTAATCATTTATAAATATATTTTTTTATAAAAATAAGGTCCCTGTTTGGTGTTCAAAGTCTAGCTGTACAAAATATATAAATGTGTACAATGGAACTTCTTACTTAATGTTCAAAATCGTGAACGAACATTTCATTCTTCCGTTTCAGGAAGAAAGAAATGTTTGTAGAATCATAAAATGGTGTGTCGGTAAATGCACAGTTTCGAAAGTAGACAATCCCACAGATATTTCGTACAGATCTGACATCATTTATAAATTTTGCATTCTGCCTACGGTTTCCATTCTTCTAAGCATTCTTCCCCTATCTCATATCAGTACAATATTTTATTACCTTTGTCGCTAAGGCCTTACAATGCCCCGCTGAAAGTTGCTATCGTCCCATAGGAGCAGAGCAGGAATAGGCTCACCGGGTGGCTGCACGGGGCCTCGAATTTAAAGGAGATTCAAAATTATTTCTTTTTTACTCCCTTTATATAAACTCGTGGCGTCTGCTTGCTTGCCGTGAACAAAAAGTTTGGATCGATTTTTGACCCTTTTCCCGTGATCCAATCGAGCTGAAACTTGGCAAGCAGACTCGTGGCGACGATCAAGAAGATCTATCAAATTTTCGTTAAAAAAATAATAATTATAGTATAATTAAGGATTTTTAGAATTTTTATTGTTTTTTTCAAATTGGAATCATTAGAAAAGTTTGATTAGCAACGGCGGCCCGACGACGTCGCGGAATATTTTCTAAATTTAAATTACTCCGTCGGTATGCATTATAGGTACTTCACTACGAATGTCGAAAATCTAAATTGACTGACAAGTGTTTTTAGAATTTAATCTTCAAAGCATGAAGTGTCTTATCAAAGCTCAAAACATCTGACATTTTAGAAATATATTAAATTTCTGTAAGTTTAGTGTTATGTTATATGTTTTAATTCGTCTGTAATTATTGTTATAATTTACAAAGAAAGGGACTATAGTAAAAACTTGGTTTTTATGGGTTACTTTTTTATAAATATACAGCTTGATTGAGCATTTTACATGAGAAAATAAAATAAATTTTGAATCTACTTTTATAATATCACACTTCATCAAAATATTCCCGTTAGCGTAAAATGTCATTCCATAAAATTTTGAGGTGTGCTGAGTACGAATTGTAAGTTGAATTGGTTGTTAAATTTTTTTATTCATTCATTTAAAAATGAAGGTTGCTGGACGATTTCGAAGATTCTATGTTTTAAATAAGAATTAACTGCGAGAGCGAGAGTAATTTTTATGGAAGGTTTATAAAAAACTATAATTAATAAAAATGTACTTAGTTTTCACCGCTTATTTATTGAAAATATCAACATGTTTTAATGAACTTACATAAAATTTTAGTATACATTGCAACCTAGCGATGGGACCATTGGCACTGTAACCTTTTGAAAACAGCAGCGAGCTGTTGAAAAACATTTAAAAAAATCTCGACACGAGACGCGAGTTGCCGGTCTTTTATAAACTTGTTAATATCTAGTGAATAAATAGTTCACTAATTTGTGATATAAAAAGGTACGTTCTCATTATAACCATAACAATCATGTCTTGACCGCATTTTATATAATATTGTTACGTAAAAAAATTCCATCTAATAACCCCGGAACGTCCCCCATCAACATAAAAAGTGTCGAGATGTCCAGAAGGAACGCACAACTTCAAAAGTGCCAGAACATAGGTGTTAATCATTAATTAGTATATAAGGCGCCGCGCAAGGCAAAATAATTTTTGACACAACGTGACGTTTGTGTTTCTGGAGCGTATACAATCTAGTGAATACTAGTATATATAGTTGTGTTATTCATTTTTTGAGTAATAACAGTAGTCTTTTATTCGATTTGTCTATTTATTTGATTCCCATCGTCACCAGTATGGAATCGCAGGAAAATCCGACTCTACCCATTACATCTTCCGATGTTCAATGTGTGTGTCGCGATGTATATAGGAGTAAGTTTACCCTGTGACAAGCAAGTACGTAAGCCCCAAGGTAGCAAGAATAGGATATTAAAGATAAATGCCTGTTTGGTTAATGTGTAGTTGTTGGAATAAAATACGTGTGGTATGTGTGACGCTTCAGTAGAAGCAGGATAAGTAGATGAATACAGGGTTTACATTATACTCACGATTAAGCGCGGTATTTTACTGGCACAAATTTACAAAGGTGATCAGAAAATGTTGCTTACGACGACAATGGCGGCCAGTGATCGAGTATATGTACCCATAGGTCGACCACAATCAAAAGACCATTCCCTAGCTTTGTCCGGTAAGAAAAAAGGCGGGGAAAAGTTGCCTGGAAAGCCCGTATTACAAGTCTCAAAATGATATTCCAAATAAATATATATTTTTTAGTTTAAAAAGGTTACTTACTTACTAGAAAAACTTATTTTGTGTTCATTTTTGGCATCGTTAGAACACAATATTTTTTGCGCAAATTCTTTTGAATGCGGTCTAGCTATAATAGCGACCGAGACCTGGTTAGCCGCATCGAGCATCTGATTGGTGGTGGTGGTGGATATCGCTCAACGAGTGCGACTAGAGTTGCGACGGGTCTGGAACACCACGCGCGATACGTGCTCGCGTCGACATCGTTTACTTTTTTCTTGCCCTCGCTTGCTGGATATGTTGGTAAAGCCTTCGCTTGGTGGACGCATTCCCGTTTAACGCCTGTTCTTACTACAGACCGCAGATTACTACACTCTTCCTATTTTTACTAATTCTCGCATCTAGTAAAAAACGACCTCAGATTAGAGGGAGTCAAGGAGGGCCCTTTAATACGCCCCTGTAGAGAATTCATAAAACATAATAATGGTAAATTATTCGCAATACGTTGGCCCGTAGTTCCATACTTGACCCGCAATCCGATATTCTTGAGAAAGACACTATGCAACGAAAACAATGCAAACCGGACCTTTAACTGCATAGTGTATTCCGCGCATACACTCTTGTTTATCATTATCTGCGTGCGTAGTATGAACAAACACATATTATTATACACACAATAAATGTGCGCGATATAATTCTCGATATATGGAAAAATAATAAATAAGTTAGAAGACATATTTTTCTAAGCGCTAATGCAATGGTTTCTGCTTATATTGCCTACGTTTAATGGTTTCATTGTTTTGTGACATATCACGCAATTAATTACGTAATTATATATACGAGTATTTATATACCAGACAGTTTTTTTTAATTTGCACTTTCCTCATTATTGCCAATAACTTTTGAATCAAAACTTTATGAACTCTATATAAAGTACATATATGTGTGTATGTTATGCTATATAAAGTACATATATGTTTGTGTAAGTATGCGTGCGTATATGTGTATACAAGCATGTCCTCTCCTTTTCCTTTCCTCTTCTCACCCTGTAATGCTTAATGCAGTATCATAATCATATTCATTACACCCTTTAATTAAATTTTTTGGAACTTTGTGTTTTGTTAATTTATATTGTAATTTAATTTAATTTTAGTTTTCACTTTCTTTTATTTTTCTATTTGTGTCTTTTGGCCCTTGACCCTACTAGGACAAGGGTATGAAGATGATGATGGTGATGACATTCTTTCTTTTTCTCTTTTTGGCATTTTATATAATATAACTTGAATTTCTATTTTAAATTGTATTATTTTTCTTTTGGTTGCTTTCTTCACTTCTATTGCTAATTTTTATTATATTTATTTTTACATTTTATTCCATTATTTGTTAACCCCAGGAAACTTAACTGGTCACATCAAGAAAATATGTCAAGACAAATTATCTTTTGAGCTGTTCTGTTTGTTTCCTTATACAGGGTGTCCCAGAGCTAGAAGCAAAAACTTTAAAGGTAGATTTCTGTCTTGATAATGAGTCGAAAATGTTCAAGCAACCATGACTTAATATCAATAGTTATGGAAAATTTCAATATCAAAGATTGCATTTTTATTCAATATTTCTGTCTTATTTTTTGCAAAAAGTTGAACTATCATTACAGTAACTTATATCGATGATGAAAAAATCATTCGCTTTAATACAAGAAAAAAAATGATAAAAATTTTGCAAAAACTTAAAACGGCTTTTTTTACAAAGATTTAAAAAAAAATTTGATTTGTATTGAAATAAATGTATTTTCATGATCAATATAAGTTACTGTAATTATGTTGCAAAAAATAAAAAATAGAAAATTTGATATTGCATATACACCTATCCATAACTTTTAATGTATAAATCCCATCATATATCCATATTGACACCTTGTATATATAAAATAAAATAAACTAAAAAGAATTTCACCCAATAAAAGGATTGATTTTACTTTATTTTTATACATAAAAATCTTCGATAAGTATGAAAAGCTATAATATACATTTTTCATCAAATCATATTCAGAGTATAGATTTTTCTATAAAAATATCTTTGCATTAGAACTATCAATTGAGAGTCGCATCGCTCTTAAAGGCATACAAAGAACCATCTTATTAAACTCGCACGTACACATATAATAAACATATTCCGCTTTCCGATAGCGCTATATCAATTAGATACATAAGAAGGTTACACGAAACAGGTTATGTGCTACCACGTCGGATGAATTTAAGATCATTAGATAAGACCGTCAGGAATGCAACATTGTTGGACAAAGAGTACGTCTCATTATCCGATAAACTCATATTTTGATTGCTGTGATAGCAACGTTCAACCAGACGAACGCATTCAGGCCGAAGAATGCACACGCGATACGCTTGACAAAAAATTAGTTCCCTCTGAACGATATTCCAAGTTGAGCATAGCCAGACGAAATAGTTAAAATGCGTTCTTAAAACGCAGTCCTTAAATATGAATCGATTCATTATCCTATCGTCATTTGCATATAATAATTGCTGGTCAGAATATGCGTAGCAAAAACAACGGGAAACAATTAATTGAGTACATTTTTAACCAACTTACAAAATTGAAGACAGAACGCCTCATTCTTATTTTATAACACACAATTCTTGCTCTGTATGAAGGGTTCACAGAAAGGAGGTGTTAAGTCACATTTTGAACCTTTTGAGAAAATTTATATTTAAATTTACAGACTTTAAAATGTTGTTATTGTTCTGTTAATTAAAACGTATATTTTTTGGAATTTGTATTTTACCAATGTGTTGCCAATACAAAAAATACAGATAATCTTATTTTAGTCTTTCAAATAAAATAATTCATGGATTAATCACTTTTTTTACCTGTTTGCGATTTTTTTTCAAATTGCCATAACTCCGTATTGGACACGATTTACGTTTGCTCTATTTAACAACTTTGTAGGGCATATGAATTAAAATAAAACTTCGGCCTTCACCTCCGCCGTGACAGGATGTTCTCCTGATGATGCTGGATAAGACGTCAGCGAAGTGTCAAGGTTTGATTCTCAGTGAAAAATACGGTCCGTATTTAAATATTCGTTTTATTTAATACATAAATATGTACAACGACCGTAATAATAACCATAACTCTTTAGTAAAATAAAGCTCTATTAAAATTTCACAACAGCCTTAAAGTGAACTACTGTACTCCTTACCATACACCCTTTATATGTCTTCTCTTGTGTGCTACTCGGTTTTTGAAGCTTTTAACAGGACCATCCTCCCATGTTCCTATTACCTTCAACAATCATCTCTTATATACCACTTTCTTCTCGCCCGTATATTTTACTTGACCAGATCATCTCAGTAACCCTTTCTTTATTCTATCGGCCATACTACAGATTAGTGATGGGTCCGCTCTGTACTCACTACTACAATGTAGTACTACACTACATTGAAGTGCATACTTTGCACACTTTGATGTGTAGTGCACACTACAAACTACAAACACCACACTTCAAAGTTATCGAAAGTATGAGTAACATACTTTAAATAGTGCATTTTTTACGTGAAATTTTTGGAAAGTTGATGTAGATATATGAAGAAATCTCTGGAAACTGTAACAACCCCCCCCCCCCATGGTTTGAAAAGTTTTGGGAGCTATGAAGAAATTTTTGGGAAGTTGATGTAGCGAAACGAAGAAATCTCGGGAAACTGTAACAACCCCCCCCCCATGGTTTTGGAATCGAATGAAGAAATCTGGCTAGCGACCTTTTCTTTTTTTTTTTTAGGTCGCCAAATGTTATTTTGGAGAAAATATCGTCATTTATTTTTGTCGTTGACCTTTTTTTTTTAGCTCGCCAAATTTTTATTTGGGAAAAAATACTTCACTTCATTTAAAAATTTACTTCACTATTACTTCATTTCATTACTTCACTTCATTATTATTACAATTACTTCACTTCATTTACTTCACTTCAATTACTTCACTTCACTTACTTCACTTCATTTACTTCACTTCATTTCGTAGCACTACAATTACTTCACTTCAGGTAGTTTTTACTACAATTGTAGTCTTCAAACTGGTGAACGTGTGTGTGTTGTAGTCTTCATTTTGAAATGTAGTTTTTCCCTTCGCTACTCTAGATAGTTCTACATTTTCAAATTATTTATTTATTATTCACTTACTAATTTATTAGCAACTGTTCATTAACGACTGTTATTGTTTGTAATGAATAATCGACTCAACAGAGCAAGTTTGAACATGTATCAAAATACAATGAATTACATTATTTCGATATTATTTTCCTTAATTATGTATCGTTATAATTATGGCCTAACTTCAGGAAAATTTCATCGTATTTTCTTCGATCACGATCAGAATATCCCTGAAACCACCCTTCGACAAAAAGTTTTTGTGTTTAATTCTTCATCTCATTCTGAATAAGCGCAGTCGTGATCATGGAAGTGTGGCTAATTGAAAATGACAGCGTGAATGATTTGTCGCCACCTATTCCAGTTCGTGTTTATCCATAAATCTTAGTATATCTATATAACAGTATAAAGCACAATAGTATGTAACTTATCCTCTAAAACCTTAAATGAGTTTTGAATGTAGATTATTTCGTTCATTATAAATATTTTTCAGACCCCACATGACTTCCTGTATCGTAATTATTGTAGGTTTTGCGATTTATGATAAGCATTACACATTTTAAAAATTTCTCCGATAAGCGAAACGAATTTTGGAAATATCGACAATGAACTGCCAATATCTGTTAACTATATTATTTTTAATTTAACAGGAATCAGAAAAAACACTTTCTTTTTTGTAAAGTGTATAAATAAATTAGATATTTCCATAAAGAATATTTTAATAGTTTAACTTAAAGTTGTTTTTATCACTTGGTTTATTTCAGTATCACTTGGTATAATTTAACAACGGCTACAAAGATGGCGTTGCATAAACTATTTCATCATAAAAATGAGATAGAAGGTAATTTACTTTTCTAACTAACTAATCTGTATGTGTTTTCTACGCGGGGGTAGGGTGAGAGGATACAGCGCCACACTCTTCTGTCCTGACACAGGTTTGCCTCGACCACTGCTTGCTGAAGTTTTTAACTAGGACGTTCTCCAAATTTTTGAGGACTTTGGACCATAATTTATATTTAGGGGACTAATTTAAGGACTTTTTATATGTGTAGGTGCTGAGATAAACAGATTCAATATTTGACTTATAAAAAAAATTTTCGTAAAAAGAAATTTTTTAATTTGATTGTTGTCAATGTTGGAAGTATAAAAATTTATAGAGATGAACTAAACTCGTACTTATGGAAAGAACATTGGGTGACAGTGGAAGAATGCCCCCTTTCTCGTATTTTTATGACACATTTTTACCGAAGTTTTAGTAATTATTCTTGCATAATTAAATTGTGCATCCCCTAGTAAAAATACGCATTTTTTACAAAAGACATTGATTTGTTTATTAATTTCCTAATTAAGATAAATTATACAAGTCTCATAGAGATGAAGCTACGTATATGAGAAACGCGTATAAAAGTATTTTTATACGACAGCCCAGGGCTTACAACCTACATACATATATGAGCTGACTTAAGTGATTACTCTACACAATTCCATCGTAAGAACATCCACACATTATCAAATTTTTGAAAAATACATATATTTATGTTTCTAATTTTGAATCATTTATATATTTGACGGGACACTAGAGACATTCGTAGTACTTTATCATGAAACAGTATACATAGATTTTTGCAGCTAGTAATTATACCTCTATATTTTTAGTGTGGATAATCATCATCCTTTAGTGGATAAAATCCAGTAACTGTGTTCTCAGAATATATAAATAGAAATATTTTTATAAATTTCTATCCAAAAAGTGTTCATGTAATAAAGTACTCTTTTATTATTTACCATGATATAATACTAATAAAGAGTATTTAATTTGACCTTTCATATTTTTTTTAATATTTAAAAGCTCGTAGAAATTTTTTAATCAAGTTTAACCAAGAAATTTATGTTAGTTCATGGAAGGAATTTGGTAACTAATTTACACCTTTTCTTCTAATATACAATATTGAGTTAATTTCACAATGCGAACATTTTAAATCCACGTTTTAAATAAGGATTTAGAGAACTAGTCCATTTTATGTTGCATCAAAGCAACATGTCGAAGAAATAAATACATTAGATTTATTTATCCAACGAACCAATGACATTGTTTTAAATTGAGCAAATTTATTACAGCACTCTATAATATGAGTAAGACCTGTCTTTGAAATGTTAGGCTTATCAGGTAAATTGTACAGATGCAAGTAGAATGCATAGAACTCGAAATAAAATATTATTAGTTTCACTCAGGTCGGAATCCGAGTAAGTTGTCATAAATTCCACACGCGGTATCAAACCTCGGACCCTCGAGCGGAACAGAATACGTGGGACGTGAACGGCTACGCCACATGTCCGTTGGCACATGTCGCATACCGCAATTAAATAGTCGCCAATGCAATAAATTAATTTAAAAAGTGCTCATTTCGCAATATGTGGATTGGCGTTCTAAGCCCAGGGGCACATAAGTGTTTACCGGTACATAAACACAAAGCCCCACCCAACAAGTGAAAAAGAAAATCGTCACGTAAAGTGAAGACACGCAGCAGAAAGCGAGAAATTATTTGACTCATGTTTCAATACATTGTATAGATGAATCGTGACTTTGTTTCAAATTGTATTAACTGATTTTTTTTAGCTTTTTAAGACTGTTGTAACACAAGAACTCGACCAGAAAAGAAAAAGAAAATTGTCACATAAGATAAAGATACATAATAAAAAGGTAACAGATTATATTAATGAACATAAATTGAGGATATTGAATTTATCGTACGTTTTTGGTGAGTTTGTTTAAACTGTAATTATATTTTACGCGTTGAGACGATCTTTATGAACTATTGTCGACCCACATCTTACTAGCGAGCGACATTCCAAGTACAATATATATGACAATGCAAGCTCTGCCTTTGTATGCGCGCCTGGTACTTAGATTTTATCGCAAGCTGTATTTCTAGATCTACAAAGTAAAAGAGCAACAGACGGCGGATAAGAAAATGTCGAAAGACAAGTTGTTTGTTGATAATTAAGTCATGTGGCGCAATTCTGAACAATGCTGACATCAGACAGCGTTAAAAATGCATTCACCATTAAATGGATACATAAAGTGCCTTAAAATTTTTGTCTATAGTTTTCTTCACGATTGGAAATGGGATTTCATAAAAAGCAGATAAACGAGTGCATAGGATTATTTGAGTTGTGTATTTAAAAGTATGGAAGCTTTTCGTCAAAAAATGTAAATTTATTTTTTATATTATTCATTATTATTAACATTCTGGTAAGATATTAATTATTATTAATATCTTACCAGATACATCATAAAAGTCTCACAGAGACGAAGCTCTTTATATGAGAAATACCTATGTATGGAAGTCTTTTGTACGATGGCTCAGGGCTTAAGTGATCATTTTACAAAATGCAATGTTCACCAATTCCATCGTAAGAACATCTACAAATGGAATTTTTGAAAGTTATACATATAAATGTGTTCCAAATAGGAATCATCCGTATATTTTAAGGGGCCATGCTGTGACATTCGATGTCTCTTCTTATGAAACAATATACCTACATAGATTTTGCAACTGGTAATGATACGTCTATATTTTAAATGTGCAGTATTAAGAAATATTCTTTTTAAAGTATGTATATGTATTTTTCCGAATTATTCAACATATAGACTACAATACGCCTGAAAATTAATATTTTATTATCGATAACCTTTCGATGGTTATGCTTGTTGGAAGAGCTACCGCTATGCTGAACGATATCACTCCGGAAAATGATTTAATCCATATCTCTGAGAGGGTTTTCCGAAGCAGAATTCTTCTACATCTTTAGTAAGAGTAGTTATTAATGTATTTGAATAAAATGTAACAACCTGTATGAACTGAATGTAAGTTTGTCATATGCATGTTATTTTTAAAATATTATTTAAATATTCTACCAAGTCAATAGATTTAATTGAAATTTATTGACTTGGTAGAATTACTTGTAAAATTATTTTGTATATTCAGTTTTATGCATTTATAAATACTGCTTAGTTAGTTAGACAATGTCCATATAAAAAAATAATAAAGATGAATCAATTAGAAAAATATACAGAAATATTAATTTATTTTAAAAAATATTTGAAACACCGGAATGCGAACAGGGAACTTTTTGCTATTCTTTGAGATTCTTAAGATCTCTTCTTATTATTGTTTGAACATGGATTGTAGAATGGATTAGTTATTGTTATAGTTATTTAAGTCCTGCTCATAAAGATCGAACAGTTATAATAATTATATTCTATGGACATGTTTATTTTATAGGCGTCTTGCAAAACAGCATATTATGTAGTTAGGGCGCGAGAATACATTAAAATTAAAAAATCTGTATGCCACATTGTAGAAATGTAGCATACAAATTTGATATTTGGTCGAGAGAGAAAATAAGCAAATGATCCTAGAGTGAAGTGCTGGGGAAAGTTGCATGTCAGTCACGGAGGAGGAGCTCCAC
Source organism: Agrypnia vestita (assembly GCA_016648135.1). Classification (NCBI taxonomy): domain Eukaryota; kingdom Metazoa; phylum Arthropoda; class Insecta; order Trichoptera; family Phryganeidae; genus Agrypnia; species Agrypnia vestita. Next base: position 6,888 of record JADDOH010020059.1, on the reverse strand, counting down.
GGAAATAGACATAACGCGGTTATTTTGCTTTATTTTTCATAAATTTTCTAATGAGATAACACATTAATAAGTGCCAATAAAAAATAAAAAATCACACTTTAAATTTTTTTAAATTTAAATCTTCCAGGATGGATTAGGTATAATATAATACAAAAAGTTCCTACGTTCAGTGTCTATTCAATTTATTTCTATAATTCGCGTAAATATTTGATATTGTCTATTTATAAAATTCTCATAATGTAAATCTTATCCATGATTTACAATGTATCCTCAGACATTGCCTGTCAAATGTCAAAATGTATGGTAAAATTTTCGAAATTTACTTACGCGTCAATTTTTTGTTTTATTTTAAAATCAAGACACATATCAAAGTATACCCAGAACAGTAGTTTATCTCCGGCCTGTCGGCGAGTTATTAGTCTACTCTTGCATTGACGCTAGGGTTGTCACTTTACTCGTAGCGTTTGAGATTCCGACGCATAAGGTAGACACGAAACCCGAAAATGTATGTAATTAGTATACCTAGTTTCTGCACATAAATTGCAAGAACGCTGGTTAACATCAACGTAGACTTTTAAAAACTCACAGCCTTTGTGATAATCAACACATCTTTTTAGTAAAGCACCACAAACATAAAAAAGGCATTTTTTTCAGGCAGCGGTGGCTGCGAGCGCGAATGGCACTTACTGCCGCCGCCTTGTGCCCCCATATTCTATGTCAATGTGTGCGTCACAGTGCGTGCGTACACGGCGCCTAGCACGCACGCACACATTCTAATGGGTAGCGGCCAGTTTGTATGAAGATGTATTACTGTTTTTAGTATACTGTGCTTATATCGAGGTTACTTATTCTCAGAATGATATGTTATAAGTGCCATCGCCTTGGATTATTCCGTCATTTGTCTATTGTGAGTCCCAAATATACGTGCCTATTTATCTTCATTGATGATAGCCGTGGCTAGGACACGAACCACACATCCAACAGACAGGGCAGTTCAATGTTAAATCGCGTAACGCCACAACAATGCGCTCCATAATACCCGCCCCGCCTCACATCCGCGGCCGGACGAAGATGACCAAGTGCAGGTCCCTATTATACCGGCGCGAAACTAATGACATCTATGATCACACGCTGGTGGCGGATGGGCGGCCATTACGGGCGCATAACCTCACACTTAAGTGAGCCGCGGCTCGTACCGAACACGAGATGATGGCTATTGCGGCGGCCGGCCGATGGTTGTTTTGCTGTGAGACTGCTTATTCCCTTAGCCCACCCATGGATGTTTTTCAATGTTTTTACAAAACATACAGACATAATCAGTGGCGTTGAGAAAACGCGTATCTAAGTATACTTCGCTGTCAAAGCATTTTTACAAGCTTGACAATATTTTTATGTTTCGGTCTTCCTTTATTACATATTCCAGATTCCTATATTACATATTCGTTATTCCCTGTTCCTTGACAATTCTATTTTCGGTTTTGTTTGTAGCCCATAGTCGAATATGATACAATAATATGGCATGTAGAAGGTACCTATAGCTACTTTTCTCATAAAATAAGTTGATTAGAGATGGCAATTCTCATATCTGCTCTTCTACCATCCCGATGATCAACAATTGGAGGATATATTTCAGATAGATTATGAAAATTAATGAAGATATTGTTTTATAATAAGGGTATAATATAACTTATTTCATAACTTTTCGCCATGGTCATGGAAAGCGAATGTAAATACATTTGATCGCTAAGATGGTAAAGGGATGATAAGTATGTTTTGAAATGAGGGAAGTTTAAGTGACGATATGATAATATTTAAATAACAAGACTAGAAAAGACTAACAAAAGAAACTTAATACTCAAATACGAGAATGTTTCAAAGAAGAACCCTTATTGAGGTTTATCGAGAAATCAGTTACGGTGGCTGAGACATATCTTGCGAATGCCGGCAGATAGAAAATCGATAATTCCAGGCAAGACCAAAAGGCAGATGACCACAAGACTAAGATACCTAAGAGGAGCTGGAGAAAACATTTGGAGGACTGCTGCAACAAGGTTGTAACTAATAATGACTGGGACTGCTCTTCTAGAAACTATCATCATCATTACTCTTGGCTCTACAACCCTGGTGAGTCTTGGCCTCCTCAAGAGTCTTCCTCCACTCATTTTGGTTTTGTGCTAGTTCTCTCCAGTTCATAAGCTCCAAGGCAGACATGTCTGAAAACTTTGTCGTCTAGAAACTATTGCAGCGACAAAATAAGGAAACATGTGTATAATACCTACCTACTTACCATGATTAATTTAATGTATAATGCAATAAACGAGGCCTTCCATCAAATAGCTGGCACGTTCAGAGAAACCATGACGGTTCTAATGAAGGATCACATGTTCCACTAGTTTCCAATTCATGATTCAAAACACAGCAAGCTCTGTGAAAGACCTGGCTATCTCGATGACGTACGGTTTAGAAGTAGCACACTAAAAGAAACGAGCAGACAAAGCACCTGATGGATAAGGTGCTAGTTTAATTAATCTTACACAGATGTCACCTTACGCACAGTTTATCGAATGTTATCAATAATGTTGATTTTATAAAAAAACATATTTACTCTCTTTATATTAACTCGTGGCGTCTGCTTGCTTGCCGTCAACAAAAACTTTGGATCGATTTTTGACCCTTTTCCCGTGATCCAATCGAGCTGAAACTGCTGGAGCTGAAGCTGGCAAGTAGACTCGTGGCGACGATTAAGGAGATCTATCAAATTTTCGTTAAAAAAATTAATAATTATAGTATAATTTCGAATTTTTCGAAATTTTATTGGTTTTTTCAAATTGGAATCATTAGAAAAGTTTGATTACGGCGGCCCGATAATGTGGCAAAATATTTTCTAAATTTGAATTACTCCGTCGGAATGCATAATAGGTACTTCAGTACGAATGTCTAAAATCTAAATTGACTGACAAATGTTTTTAGAATTTAATCATCAAAGCTCAAAACATATGACATTTTAGAAAGATATTAAATTACTGTAAGTTTAGTGTTATGTTTTAATTCGTCTTTAATTGTTGTTATATTTTACAAAGAAAGGGAGTATAATAAAAACTTGGTTTTTATGGGTTACTTTTTTTTAATAATTATTTCAAGATCGAACAATATTGTCGAATATCGTTTCACCAGAGAGAGATAGAATGAAAGTATTGTATTGAATTAAGTTAGGAAATGAATTATCCAATACACGTAGAGTCGGTACCTAGTGGCCATGTTTAATATTATTAAGAAACACGTTCGCAGTATCACGTTTCCACGTACCCACGGATGTTACAATTTTTCGCGACAATTTATAGGAAAATATTCCGCATTAACTATGCAAGGGGAAAATAATAGTTTCCTGCAGAGCCTTGTACAAAATAAGGCTACATGATCCTTACAAGATAAGAACAGGGTACCCAGAAAAATGCTTCGCGGTGATATCTCACAACCGCTTTCATTTTATTTATTAAATTCGTATTAATAATTATTTCATTTTGCATACTCACTCATTTTTCTTCTATTAGAAAATTTTTAACAGTTTAATACTTTATTTATCAACAAAATGATTTATACACAACGTTTTATTCCACTAATTTGAGTTATATAAGCACTAATTTGAGTTATATAACTTATATAACTCAAATTAGTGGAATAAAACTTTGTGTATAAATCAATGTGTTAATCATGAACTTCCACTCTATATTCACACTAATTCGCAATTTAACACTCATCTATGAACACTTTATTATCGCTGGGTAATACTTTATTTATTAACGGAATGATTTATACACAACGTTTTATTCCGCTCATTTGAGTTATATAACTTGTATAACTCAAATTAGTGGAATAAAACATTGTGTATAAATAATGTGTTAATCATGAACTTCTACTCTATAAACAAAACAACACTTAATTTAATTACTTTATTTATCACTTGATAGAAAATTCCATTTGAATATCGCATCTAAGTAGTCGCACTTATTTAAATCGCCAATTAGGTACTTCGAAACATTATTTTGTTAAATATCTGTTGCTACGATTATCTCAAGACTGGCTACCTCGGCCATTGCTCCGCGGTTGATATCGCACAGATAGAAATGTCAAAATAGACTCAATCTGCGCAGCTATCGGCCCCCTTTATATACGCAATACGTTGGTTTTTCGAACTCTGAAGTATTTTTATTTTCTTGTGTTTACGATCTTATTTTTGCCATCGATATAATACAAACGATTCTGCACGTTACCTCTTTTACCACCTCGTCACAATATATAGATAGTAATATAAATAATATTGTGGGATTTAACCCTTGTGTTACTACCCGGGAACCTGGGTACCCATTTTTAGTTTGAATAATTTATTCATAAACGCCATCATCCTTTTGGATCTCCATTAATTAAATTATTTGAAAGGGAGAGAAATAAAGGGAAGACGGACATTGCTAAGAGAAAGAAGAATTTTAAGAAGCTATTTGACCACTGTCTAAATATCAATTTGTGAGATACAAAACAAAAATAATGTGAGTGGGAAAGTCCATCCAGGTTGAGTACCCGGGTGCCTTGGGTAGCAACGAGTGTGAGAAATTTCGGGTAGTAAGTAACGTAACAGTTAAGTGAAACACTCTATTTAACATTTATTTCATACACAAACTAATACAACATAAACTATTTTGCATTGTTTCGCCTACTAGAATATTCCACACATAAGTACGCTTTATTCGCTAGTTGACTGTGTTTGTTCGGATAATAGTTCGCTTGTTGTTTCGCGCACGAACGTTTTCTGTAGTTTTTGCCTGCTGAACTCCAAATTACTGAAAACTCACGCCCACCGCTATGCAATTAATAATAATTATTATTTCCTCTAGGATTTTCTCGCGTGTTCTCGTGCATTTCACCAGCTTCCAGTAGCTAAGAAATAATTCTAAAAAATCTAGAGTGTTGGATAAAACTTCATGTGTGCAGTTCTTCTCGTTTTTAGAATCTCAAAACAGTGAAGAGGGACCCACCAATATAATAGTTCCCATATCGGACCTAAAATTTCGGCGCGGGGAGGCGTCCACACAAAACCGCTCCAGTGTCAACAATAGTTATATTTATTTTTTTTATTTTTTTATTTATTTATTTAACGCCCTTATGGGCTTTTCCAATATACAGAATATTTTTTTAAAAAATAACATAAGACAGTTAAAATAATAATACAGTTAAAAGTTACAATAATAATAGTTAAAAGGTAATAATAATAGCAAATAATAAAAGAAATCGAATGCAATATGTATATGTGAGGGAATACAAAAAAAATATATAAATCGAAAGAAAATGTGGTGAAGACAAAGCCAAGAATATGAAATGAAAATGATCATAAAATTGCATCCTTCAGACAGTTATGTACAATACAGGGAAAATAAAAATAAAATGAAAATATAAATAGATAGATAATAATATAAATATAATTATTTTGAATTATTATAGAATAAGATTTATTATTATAGAATAAGAACGGTAAACTAAAATATTCACAGAATTTCAGGAATCGCGAGACTTTGGGGGCAACCTGTACGCGATGTGTACATGTGTTCAGATGCATGTACTGTGTCCGTTGTAAGTATGTAATTTAATAGGATGTGCAAGGTACAATAATAAGTGTGGCTTCCTGTCAATTGTAAATTGTGAATCGCCACAGGAAATCGGCGCGCGCACTCAGTGCAGCCAGTGTCTTAGATAACTACGGGAGGGATGAAACCGATGTTTGAGAATAGTATAATGTATTCCGTTTCATTGAGTACACAAATATTCCTGGCTAGATCTCATCTTTAATAGATTAAATATCAAGGAACAAATGTGATGAGGAATAATGATATACAATAAGAAATAACTAGCAGCATTGAAACAGAAAACGCTTATTAATTTTACAATAACAATTTATTATCAATGATGTTACAGCAATAGCACATTTTTAGTGAAAATATAATGGTGGACTAAATATAATAGCACATTCACATCATATCCAAGCACATTTTACCAACACCTGTATATAATATAAATCGCAGCATATATTACATTTGCTGGTAAAATATATAGCAGTCCCTCTTCATCCATCCATGAGTCCATCATCAGGTATAGGTATTGACTTTATCTGATAATGAGAGAGACTGCTACTTACTTATTGTGTGTGTAGTACAAAGTTTAAATAAAAAAAATAAGCGAAGTTATTTTACTCAGGAATAAAATTAATTCTTAGGAATTTTAATAGAATCACGTTAAAAATACGAAAAAATTACAACCATAAAAAGTTTGATATGACACGTCTTAACCTAGAAATGAATGTTTTTTTTAAAATTTTTGCATGCATACCTATATAAAAAAGTAACTCATAAAAACCAAGTTTTTACTATACTCCCTTATACACTAAACTTACAGAAATTTAATATATTTCTAAAATGTCAGATGTTTTGAGATGTCAAGATTTTGATAGATTCAATTATCATCAATATCGTACCTTATGAATTTCCAGCGTCAAATGATTTAGTCAGAATCAGATTTGAGTAATGTAGAATTCTTCAAAACTAAGCAGAAATCTAAATGAAATAAATTATTATTTGATTTTTTCCCAAAAAACTGATTTTGCTGTCATCTGTGAACCAAGTGTTTTGTAAATTTTCGAAATTCGTAGTGATGTACCTATTATACCGACGGAGTAATTCAAATTTAGAAAATATTCCGCGACGTTATCGGGTCGCCGCGCCGTTGCTAATCAAACTTTTCTAATGATTCCAATTTGAAAAAACCAATAAAATTTCTAAAATCCGAAATTATACTATAATTATTAATTTTTTAACGAAATTTTGATAGATCTTCTTTATCGTC
>JADDOH010020056.1:0-21100 GCA_016648135.1 Agrypnia vestita | reverse complement strand
CCCGTAACTTCATGATACGTCGGTATCTTTTTTATAGTAATTTTTTTCAATTTTTTTTACGATTTTTTTTAAATAAAATAAATTAGTACTTATTCCTTAGGAACTGACATGTAAAAGTACCGTCATTTTTGACAAATTACAGCTAGTTATCTAATAAATTACAAGCGTACCTATATTTTTATCTTCAAATCTTTTTTCTTATTTTTCTTCTTTCTTATCTTTTTATAAAAAGCCCACTTGAATGGTGAAGGATTCCGAGCCATTCGAATTCACGAATCAGACTTGTAAATAAATTTGTTGAAAGTTTTTTCAAAACTAATTTCTGCACATACATACTAATATTTATCATTGCAATACTCCAATTATCTTCGCTAATGAAATTTTTTTAATTAAAATTACTGAACAATTTCAAAAGATGTTTTAAAAAGTGAGGTGATTTAGATTGAATAGTTGTGTGGCCTTATTAATAAATATTTTCTAAAATTAATGAGGGAAGTTTGTAAAATTGCAATTTACTTTTAAAATTAAATTGAAGAAATAGATAACATTACATAAAACCCTACATTACATTACATTACATAATCCCAAACGTTAGCTACAGTACAGTAGACTTTATTTTTTTATGCAAATTTATCGCCTATAATGTACAATTTCTTTTTGTAGCCAAATCTGTAAAGAAAGAAACATTACATTACTTTAAGACTTCCATACCTACTTTCCCATATAAATAGCTTCGCCTCTGTGAGACATTTATAATACGTCTTGATGACCCGGTCTCAAAAAATGAGTTTAAAATTAAAACAACTTTCAGGCGTACTCTAGTGTATATGTTAATAATTCTCTGTAATATTCTATACGATATGTCCAGTTGAAGTTTTTATCCATTTTAGTCCCAAATATATATATATATATATATATATATATATATATATATATATATATTGCATCTAATCTTTCTTAGTCTGCGTAGCAGTAATATTTTAATATAAAACAATTTTGATGTTCATAAAAATGAGAATGTTAATAAAAGTGGCAAATAAACTTTTTATATTGCAGTAAAATATTTAAAGTGTGTATACTTTTACGTGTCGGTTCCTAAAAAATAAGTAAAATGCAAAATTTACGTAAGACCTATCACTGCGAAGTTTTATATAGAAATTATGTCATGGGGAGAGGGTAGAGTAAAGAGACAATGAAATGCTTATTATTAGGATTGCACAATATACATTTTAAAAATGAGATATTTTTTACCGCACTGGATATTTCAAATTTGCACAAAATATGTTGCCAGGTTATTAATAAACTGTTGCAAAGGAAAAGAGTGGGAATTATTATCACGCTTCCGGTCCCTGCAAAGGCGGGCAGCCATTAAAATAATGAAGAGAGACATAGGGCGTCCGTTTTGATAGCCATAAATGTATTTACATCTAATGACAAAAGCAATAAACAGAATACCAAATCATAATCCCCCCACCGTTATTGATATAACATGATTAAGTTTATTTTGGTAACTTACCAGAAAGGATATCTTACTAAGTCATTTTTAATAAATATTAGTAAAATGTTAAGTTGATTTTATGATTAGATTTTATATCATTCACTTTTTGTGAAGCCCGGCGTTGTGTTTGCTTTAGGTTTGTTTTCACAATATCATTTTGCGTTCTGCCCAAAAATATTGAAAAAAATATATTCACTTAAAAACTCAAATTAAAAAATAAAGATATCTCATTACAACGGCGACATTTATACCTGTTTATAAGAACAACAAATTTTTAACCACAGGTGGCGGTAGTAAAAATACAAATCACATATGAAACAAGATGTGCAGATACATATAACTTCCAAAAGTTTGGAATAATGGATGGAATTGGTGAACGTCACATTGTGTAAAGTGATCAATTTAGCCAAGCGAATGAGAGGTCGCAAGCCCTATGAACACCTAAAAGGTCTTCCGTACCTACTTTCCCATATAAGACAGTTTTGTCTCTAATATATCTTGATTTATAAAATGAGACATCTATGATTAATCTTGATTTTTAATAATCCTCTTGATTTTTATTTTTATTTTAGTACTTTTTTATTTTCTTAATTCCTTCCTTTTTGCTCCCTTTAACTCGTGATGTCTGCTTGCTTGCTTGCTTGCCGGCTTGCCGGGAGAAAAAACTTTGGATCGATTTTTAACCCTTTTCCCGTGATCCAATCGAGCTGAAACTTGGCAAGTAGACTCGTGGCGACAATCAATAATATCTATCAAATTTTCGTTAATTATAAAAAAATTAATAATTATTGTATAATTTCGGATTTTTAGAAATTTTTTTGGTTTTTTTCAAATTGGAATCATTAGAAAAGTTTGATTACTAGCATAGCGGCCCGATACCGTCGCGGAATATTTTCTAAATTTGAATTACTCCATCGGTATGCATAATAGGTACCTTCTTCCCTACGAATGTCGAAAATCTAAATTGGCTGACAAATGTTTTTAGAATTTGATCTTCAAAGCATGAAGTGTCTTATCAAAACATCTGACATTTTAGAAATATATTAAATTCCTGTAAGTTTAGTGTTATGTTATATGTTTTAATTCGTCTTTAATTGTTGTTATATTTTACAAAGAAAGGGAGTATAATAAATACTTGATTTTTATGGGTAACTTTTTTTCTTTCGTGATGAAAGTGAAAAATTGTTTCATACCTTAATATACCAATCCTTTGGAAGAGCTTATTTGTTGGGAAAATTCTATATATTTTTGCGTTTTTTCATATTTTTTTATTATTAATTACTTTTTCTAATGATAGCAGGTAGATGTTGAAGTCTCCGCCTATTAAATATTTGAGCATTTTTTATAAACTTTTACGTGAAATACACGAGTATTTTAGTATTGACAACTTCCTCCTGCCGCCCATTCAATCGTAAAAAGTTTTTCGACTCAACAAGTCGAACGCACGTCCATGAATATCGATTCTAGATCAGCGCTTTCATGTGGTTTGATGGATCACCGTATTATCTGTGAAAATTACATCTTGTTGTAAACATGTGTTCTCTACCATACCAACAGCTTCGGCGGAGGATCAACCTCAATACTGCAACACATCACTGATTTTTAGCAGCAAATCAAAAAGGTGAAACTGTCCTCTGTCCTCTTCTCTACTATCAAAGACGTGGTCTTTCGTGGTAATTCTAAATTCTCTCCCAATAACCTACTACTATTTTTTATATTCCCAATCCTATGCATTCTCAACTAGATTTATAACCAGGAGATATGTACACCGCCCCACGTGACAATTCCGTACTGAAATATAGATTCTGCAGGGAGAATTTAATAAGCGAGAATAAAAAAACCTCGTTAGTTAATTTAACGGGTGTACATTTTAACTTGATAGTATTTACTTTTACAAGGGCGTTGAAATTTTTGACTAAAACTTTGTTTCAATTAGTTACATGGCTTTTAAACCGCAAAAGCCTTTAATATCCGCTTTCGAGCGGGATTAAGCTCGCACTAGCATCCCTTCCCGTGACCAAATCCCCAGCTGATTTATTAAATTAGTTTGTACAATGTACCTAGGTGTTCTCGATCAATTGGGGCAAAAAGTGGGAAGTCAATGGAAAAATGTATATTGACATTTACAGTGGAATGACGAAAAATTGAAAATATAATTTATTGCTGAAGTAGTTGGGAACCCACTTTATTGATTTACCCTATAATAATCATTATACTACAATGTACATGTTGATTTTTATTTCAATTAAAGATACACATAGATACGTTGATAATACATACATTGAATACAAGAAAAATAAATTATTACGTAATCTCTCCATTAAGAATGTCTGCAGCAAACATTCACATTAACAAAATAAAGATAATTAAAGGAAACACACAAAACAGGGAGTAAAAGACGCATCGTCAGCGATCAAAAAATATTTAATTAGTATAGAAAATAATATCATACGGTAGGTACACACAAAAACAAGTTGCGGTCAATGCGCAAAAGCTGGAAGTTTTGGATTGCATCAGGAGAAGCTAATGGATGGTGTGTGTTCCTATGTTCTTATTATAGCAATCTGCCTGAAAAGTTGTCACTACCTACTGTGGTTTCGAGGGGAACATCTCTTCTATCGTGATGATATAAAACTGAGAATTTTTAATAACACGAAATTTTAACAAAAAGCGCTCCTCCACAAACTATAATAGTGACACATTTGATTATTTGACTTGTATTAAATGGAATGAATTTTTCATATTCTATACAAGTTAATGTAATGATTTACGTTTTACAAAAAAGATGTTAGAACTATTGAAAAAAAAATGCTAACATTGATGTCGCATACCTTCACAACTATTGATATTAGGTCATGGTTGCTTGAACTTTTTCGACTCACAATTAAAGTAGGAATATAGTCTTCCAAGGTTATTAACATTTTTTAAATAACTCTGTACATAATTTTTTTTTAAATAAAGTTAGTCTATTCGGTTAAATTAAACATATGTAGGTGTACTCAATCCGGTCGCGTCGCCTTGGTAAGGTTGCTTTAACATAACTCAACTCCAAAAAAACAAAATAAAATACTGAAAATGGTCTATAATTTGAAATACCTGTCATTAACGGTTTATCGAATAACACCGAACAACTAAACGTTGGTAATGTTACAAAAATCGAAACATTAAACCTCATTCACAATCTAACAAATGGCGAAATACAAGACGAAGACATTAAATTACACAAAACACACTAAAATCATCAACGCTACACTAAAACGGCTCAAAACTGCCACATAACTCAGGCCAAAACAAAACCATGACAATCACGACTAATTTGTAATGGATTAAAATTAAACAACGACCTACCAAAACAGATCAAAAAATTGACTCCTAAAAATTTCAAAATAGATGTGACAAAAAGCTTAAACTAAGTCATATATAGCAAATAACTTTGTGTTCATATTATTATTATATAATTATATCGAGGTATTATGTAAAATGTTATAGACTTCAATAGACCACTTCCTTCCATAGACCTTCAAGGCCTCTATAATATTTTAAATTTAAAAAGTAATAAAAAAATATTTAATAGCATCCCGATTCCCCTGGCAATGGCGGTAGGCTTCTCTCTCTATCTCTCATCTCTCCTACCGACAAAAATCCAAAATTTATATTTATTTTCATGTAACGAGTCTTAAGGTTCAAATTAATTGAGAAAACGATAATATTTTGGAAGTACTGAAGTATGTACGCAAAGTTAAATGAGTTTCGCAAAATAAATGTCTACATTTTCGTGGAAAAGTATATCATTTATCATCCTTACGGTATTAAATTCGGGATATTTCCATGCGTAAATATCAATTTTATTTATTCTTGAATTAATAATGTTAATTGCTCATTAGACTGAAAACATAACATACAATGTTTATATACGGGAAAGAAATTTCCTTCAAAGTAGCTAACGTTAATCAGAATTTCATATAATCTTATGTGTAGGTACATATAAGGAATATTATATAATATATTTTTTAAAAATATGTAATATATATTCTAATATCTATGTGTATTCAAATATAAAAACCGTATTTTTCAATTTAGGAAACAATAAATTAAAGGTGTACTCAAAGAAATAAACAACTAGAAATCAACAGTAATGGAGATATTTTATTTATGTAGAAAAAAATTAGAATTCCCTTTAGTGCAAATGATAGCAGTTTGAAAATTGTTTTTATTTTTTTCTTAATAAAATCGACGTAGAAAATAAGCAAATGGCGTTGTTGTAGATAATATTGTTAGTAAGAAATTTTGCAAAATTTGTAAATTGAATGAAATCGGCATTCTAATTTTTGAGATTTTTCTCTGCCATTCTGAGAAAGTGAGTTCGGAGAAAAACGAAAAAATAATGAAACTCGTAAAAATACCGCGCGTGCTCACTTCAAATTGCTACAACCCAACTAATTTTACGAATTTTTAAATGATTGATAATTAAAATTATTCTAAATATTTTGAGTATGTCCAAATTTTTCAGAACAGTACCGGATTTTTGTCACAGGGACATCATTAATCAATCAATATATTACAGATATCTCACAGAGACGAAATTATATTTTTATGGGAAAATAGGTAAAGAAGTATTTGGGTGTACATGGGGCTTACGACCTATCGTACACATATAAAGGATATTGCTCCAAAAAATCAAAAACATATGTCTCATTAGTGACATCTGTGGTCATTTAAGGGGAATGAAAAAGCTTTGTTTGCCCGCCGCGCTGAGGACTATTGCAATACACATACGAAACATGCCGTATAATTTAAATATATACAACTTCCAAAAAATTTAGTTTACTTGGTATTCTATCATGGGTGGAAATGGCGAACGTTACATTGTGTAAAGTGATCACTTAAACCAGCTGTACGATAGATCGTGAGCCCTATGTATAAACAAAGACTTCTATACCTTTTTTTCCCACAAAAATATAATTTCGTCTCTGTGAAACATTTATAATATATTGATTAATTTTAATTATTCTTTGATTTTCAAGCTATAAGATAATGTAAAAGAAAACGATTTTTACTTCCTTTTTTTAACCCGTGGCGTCTGCTTGCTTGTTTCATTGACGAAAAAACTTCGGATCGATTTTTAACCCTTTTCCCGTGATCTAATCGAGCTGAAACTTTTCAAGCAGACGCGACAATCAAGAAGATCAAACAAATTTTCGTTAAAAAATAATAATAATTATAGTATAATTTTGTATTTTTTAAATTTTTATTGTTTTTTTTCAAATTGGAATCATTACAAAAGCTGCCAACGGTGGCCCGATAACGTCACGGAATATTTAAAATTTGAATTACTCCGTCAGTAGGTATAATAGGTACTTCACTACAAATTTCGAAAATTTATGACAATTGGTTCACAGATGACAGCACACTTCCGTCTTTTGGGAAGAAATCAAATAATAAAGAGATATTTTTAGAGATTTCTGACATAGATATTTGTCTAGACATGTTTCATTTTCAGTCAATCAATTTTTTAATTACATTATTATAAACTTAATTTACAAAGAAAGGGAGTAAAATAAAAACTTGGTTTTTATGGGTTAGTTTTTTTTTTAATGTCAAAGTGATGTTAAACCTCTCGAGGAATTATCACATTTTTTTGTCAAACTTATTGGACCGCTAATTAAAATTTTACATGATTAATTAATTTGGTTTCTTGCATCAATACTTGACACAAGCGGGAGGGTATTTTCTCACATTTTATAACCACTTAATTATTAATTTAATACCTATGTACCTACTAATTTACTATCAATTTCGATCAATCATCAGTCATGGCCGCGTACCGTAAAAATGTTCTCAGGTTAATTAATCAACTAGAAAGACATACAGAAAAATCAAATCCACGAAAAAATATTTGGCTGCTACCGGGATTCGAACCACAAATCCTGAGACTTACAGATAAGGTCGATATATTCACGGAAATATACAAGGCCGCTATAGGGTAATTGGATAACGCGCCTGCCCCGGAAAGAAGGAGATCCGTGGTTCGAATCCCGGTAGCAGCCAAATACTTTTTAAAAGATTTGATTTTTCTGTATGTCTTTCTAATTGATTAATTAATTTGGTTTTAAATTTCACTGAACTTTGTTCTGAAAAAATTGCAACTTCACAATAAGAATATGTTCTTAAATATAATATATGTTCTCAGGTTTTCACGGCCGTTCAGAATCTTCTGTGGGTAGTTTTCTGGGATATTCTGCAGTGTATATGTGACCTCTCTGGCCGACGTTTCGGATCCTATTGCAGGGTCCATCATCAGAGCGGAAGTGATGAGTATGTGTTGATGGGTGGTTTAAGTACTGGTTTGCAGGCCAGTACTTAACCCATACATCAACACATATTCGTCACATCAGCCCTGATGATGGACCCTGCAATGGGATCCGAATCGTCGGTCAGAGAGATCACATATACACGAAAGAGTATCCCAGAAAACTAAACTACAAACTACTCGCGATAGCCTATTGCTTTCTGCTAGAATTAAGTAAATCAGTCAGAAGAGTTATCTTAAACAAATCGGTATTTTGATGATATTTATCGAGGAGACGATATTAATTTTATTTTAGATCTGATCGAGTAATTTTATTGCCATCGGCTACACCTGCTAGTATTACGTATAATTATGTCGCCTAACTTATGCAATAATAATAATTCGTGTACAGAGACGATACGAAAATAATTATAATTCATTTTACGAAATGAAATGAAATTTATTTATTTAAGTGGAGTAAGTTTTTTATTAGACCTAGTAACAGACAGAAATCGCAAGCTGAACAAGTATACTGATGAAAAAAAACTAATTAAATCTGTGTTGCCAACGTTTCATAAGTACCTTTAGAAATATGCCTAGTCGACAAGGACAAACTATAGAGGTTATAAAAAAATATATATTCTCGAGACTTCATGGCCGTTCAGAATCTTCTATGTTGAGTTTACTCAAATGTTTGTCTCTCTGACCCCTCAGACCCTTTTCTCTTCCTGACAGACCTTTAACGTTTCTTATGTCATTTTGGCAAACATCATTAAGGATAATGACACTGATGTGGTGTGTTAATATTGGTTACGTTAAGTATGGGTCACGTAGTTAAAATATATTCTCAAGCCTTCATGGCCGTTCAGAATCTTCTATGTTGAGTTTACTCAAATGTTTGTCTCTCTGTCCCCTCAGACCCTTTTCTCTTCCTGACAGACCTCTAATGTGTCTTATGTCATTTTGGCAAATATCATTAAGGATAATGACACTGATGTGGTGTGTTAATATTGGTTACGTTAAGTATACATCGCGTGGTAAAAGCTGGCAGGTAATGCAAACCGTAAATAACAAATATTTTTTAATGGTCTCTGTTGCGCTGGTATCTATAGATGCGCGCTGGGGAGACAGGTATTTTCTTGTTGCGTTCTCAACACAACAACAGAGCACAGAGCATCTTTTTGTACACACTTACACTATGTTGTTGCCAGCTTTTACCATGATATCTAATTCCAACTTGCAAAACATTGTAGAAGGTGGTATCGGATTAATTTAATATTATAGATCTTAAAATGCAGCAAAAACTATTATGTTACAGAATTTAAATGACAGGTTTCACTTATAAAATTGAATATCTTTAGGAAAAAGTAGAAAAGTATACAAATACAGTGTAAAAAAAACGATCCTACTGTTGAAATAAAATGTTGCGTTGAGCAAGCTCGTGCAACCTAATCCGCACGAATAACATGTTCGGCAGTCATGATCGCAATCATAGTTTACGAAGGTTTACCGAAGGCGACTTGAGGCATTCGAGATGTGGATCTACAGAAGAACACTCAAAATAATCTGGAAGGACAGAGAGACAAATGAAGTTTGTTGGTTTAGTGCTCATGACGCTCGCCTTGTTATCAAGTGGCCAGTGGTTTAAGTTCAATTCCAGGACACCAGCAAGTTAGCCCTATTTTCATAGCAGGAGCGTTTAGTTAATTTCGAAAATGGTGAGTATATTGATGCGACACGTATTCCGTGTTCGCGTCTGTATTTTATTATTAAAAAATACGTGTTTTGTTTCGGATGAATAAAGAAAAAGAAGTAACTATAACAATAAAAATCCGAATACTTAAACTTATAATACTTAAACTTCAATACTTATAATACTTTTCCTCTATTTTATATGATTTTCTTATTTCTCTTTTGTTTTATATAATATTTTTAATGTGTGTACCTACTTTTATATGGAATGTGTGGGATTGCACGAACCTCCCCACATTCTGGAATAAAGTTATATTTTCTTCTTCAAATGTAGTAAATTTATTTTATGGTAACATAATTATAATTAATATAAATTAACTTTGTTTAAACCACTTCTTTATTGAAAAAAAAAAATCAACATGTTTCAAAGCCAATGGCTTCTTCATCAGGAAAACAAATTAAATTGAAAAAAATTTATTTGTTTTCCTGATGAAGAAGCCATTGGCTTTGAAACATGTTGATTTTTTTTCAATAAATAAGTGGTTTAAACAAAGTTAATTTATATTAATTAAAGTTATATTTATTTATTTATTGTATTTATTGTTTATTTATTTCATTATTTATTTATTTATTTATTATTTATTATTTATTTATTTATTTATTGATTATTTATTTATATTTATTTATTTATTTAATTTATTTATTTATTTGTTTTTTATTTATTTATTATTTATTTATTTCATTTATTTTTATTTATTTATTTATTTATTTAAACATCTTGGACATGTGACGAGGCATCCAGAGAAACACGAGATCTTGAACCACATAATGCAGGGAAAGATTGCCCAAAGTCGAAAACCTGATACCCAATAACTGGCTTGATTAGTCTAATGTAGAGCTATTCCGGACTGCAGTAAATAAAGTGATGATAGCCAATATGATAGGGCGGATAAAACACAAGAAGAAAAGAAGAGGGTAATATCGTCACCAGCACTATCATCTATCTTTTACCAATGCTCGAATTTTTTTTTAAATTTATTAATTAACGCCCTATAGGGCTTTTACAACAGATAGGTGGCGTGTACATTAACAGAATATATAGTTTAAAGAAAATAATAATAATAACATGTAAACATAAAAATTACATAAAGTGGAAAGAAAATACTGAAAATACAGATACAAATATATAAAGATAAATATACTATAAAATAAAAAGCAAGTATATAAAAAGCAGAAGCAAAGGAAAAATATAATATTATTGAAATTAAAAACAACAAAAAAAACTATATTATCACATGGTCGTAACTGCAGGGGGACAAATGAAGACACTGAAAATAAATTTGCGATTTATTAATTAATTCTTGATTATTTTAATAAGTTGACAAAGTCACTTAACACTATTATATTTAACACTAGTCTAGAATTCACACTATTTCGAAATTTATCAGTCTTAAACACTTTATACACTTAAACACTTTATAATTATCGCTGGGTATCACTTTATAATTATCGCTGGGTAACACTTTATTTATCACTCGCTAGAACATTCCATTTGAATTTCGCACGTAAGTTGTCGCACTAATTCAAATCACCAGTAAGGTACTTCTCTCGTGGTTATTTCGCTTAACATCTATTTCTTCGATTGTCTCACGACTGGCCACACCGGCCGTCGTACCGCGACTGACATCGAATCGATGGAAATGTCAAAACAATAACTTTCCGCTGCATTGCAAAACAATGACAAAAGTGCGTAGCTGTTGACCACCGGTTTTATAGATAAATTAATGTCTCCTAGAAAGTTCGACAACTGCCTAGTCGTTGTGAAATTCGAGCGGTTCAATCCTGGTAGTGTGCTGTAAAATCGTTGGCGTAATTCTTATCGATTACTACACATCTCGTAACAATATCAATCAAAACATGCATTTACTATTTTGTAGTCAAAATTTAATTTTCATACTAGTAATTTTGAATTTCAAAATGTCGACATATACCGAGAAACGTATAAAGAAACTTTACCTAAACTTGTCGGTTAACAGTTACTTTTATAGTTATAGCCAGGATATCAATAGTCGTATACATGTTTCCATCTCTCAGTTATCGATAATAAAAGTGAAATAAGGAAACTGAAATAACGGGTTATGCGCCACTGCACGCGTTCAGCACATTTAAATATTTTCTACTTTACCTGTTTGTTTTGTATCCAAAATGATGTGTGACATTTGATATATTTTTGAACATTTCATAGAACGTGTATGAAAAATATCACTAAAAACACCTGAATCGTTCAATTTTATATCCTTGAATTAACATTTTTATTGCATTTTGGATAACAAACGGAATCGATCATTTCGAATTGTTTCAATACAATAATAATAAAGCACAATATTATATTTATGTCTTCAATGAACGATTTATAACTTTGTGTGACATATTTAATAATTAAATAAAACACGACTTGGTATACACCACAAAATATTTCTTTTATTTATTCAAGATGAATAAACACCTCTACAAGTTTCGAGAACGAAGTTCCCTTCCTCAAGAGGATAGAATGTATACTAAAATTAAATGATCATTATATAGTTAACTATTGGGATGGTGAGTAGGCGGATAGAAAGGGGGAGGGGTGTTGTTAGGGAATAATTAAAAGATTGTCAACATTGTTTTTTTATTTATAATTGGAAAAATGTTAACTGTGGGGTTGTTTGGGAATTGAATTTGACTGTTTATTATTGAGGTTAATATTTTTTCTTATTTCTAAAATTTCAATACTATCTAATTGTGTATTATTTTTGTTATTTTGTAAAATTTTAAGATTGATGTCGAAAGTATAGTCATGTTCCAGCAAATGGTTTGCGAATTCCGAGTATCAATTGCTGTTTAAATATCTTAAATGTTCCTTAATTCTTTTTTCAATACTTCTCTTTGTTTTTCCAATGTAAATGTTTTTCCAAAGAAATATTTAGTGGTGTTTACCAAGTCGTGTTTTATTTAATTATTATATTTATGTATTAGAACATTCATCATTAGATTATTTTCCTGGAAGAATGATAACAATTTTTGTAGTTTAGTGAGCATGACATTAGCTTCTCATGCCAGGGATTTGGAGTTCGATTCCCGATGAGATCACATTAATTTTTCAAGCCTGGATGTTTTTATTTGTCCACGTGGCTTGTTATAATATAAAAACTATAAATAAAAAAAGTAGGTACAGCAAAAAACAATGCTTTTAATAAATATGAGAGTTTGGATTTTTTGGCTACAACCATCTACACGTGTCTTGAAGCAGTTAAGCGTTTTTGCGCAATGCGCAAAAATGCTCATGATAGTAAATATGCTAATAATAACAATAAAAAGCAAATATACTAAAAGTGACAGTAAATATGCATATATAATAATGATAGTAATTTAGAAAAAAAACAAGTAGCCTTCTGCATGAATATTAATTATTACGACATTAATAAGCTGGACACACTGTGGCACCTATCGAATCAAATTAATCATACTAGCAACACGCTTCCGACGAGCTCCGCCAGATGGCAGTATACCGAGGTATCTGTTACTACGTATTGCCATGCATAATGCCGAGTACACGATTTACATCTCTTGCAAACGCAGAAACAGCTTTCACTCTTACTTTCCCCCTCGTTTGTGAATTTTAATCGCGTATTTTCTTATCGCCAGTATTGCATAAGTATGTCATTTGTTGATGCCATGCCGTTGTTTCAATTTTTTATTCCTCACTATAATCATGGTTAATCATTAATTTACCTGCAATACGAATGATGGCCTGATTTGATTCGGTTTATTATCGCATTATAAAATATATTCAGACCAAATTGTTTACAAAGCTGGAAAATTATAAGTAGCCCAAAGCCAAAAGCTAGACTTGTAAAAATGAAATTGAATACTTCAACGAATTGGTAATATCATTATCTTCAAAAAAGGCATAAAGTTTATTTAAAATCAAGAGGTAAATGGTAATTGCAGGTGACTAACTTACTAACTAAGAAAATAAAACCTTTCAGCAATGCGTAATACCTACCTATCGTTTCAAAGTATAGGTGCAAAACATGAATAAGTACTCACGAATGTCATGATGATAATGCTCAACGTGGCATAAAGAAAGATCCACGCTGGGGATTTCAATAGTACATAACGATATAACAATAATAACGAGAATGAAATACAAAGAGTGAAGAACGAAAGACAAAAACAAAGAGTGAATGGCGATGTGCGAGGCATCTGATGAAACAAAAGGACAACCGGTGGACTAAAAAAGTGACCCCAGAAGACAAAGTTTGTGACATTAGGCATAGGGTCCTGAGTTATAGATGAAGCATACGTCATATCTTTATCTTTAACTATCATTTTTACTGGGTGACAAGCCATTAAATTTAATAAAATAAATAAATAAAAAACTATCATTTTATAACCAAGGACAGCGACCAAGTTGTGCGTCAATTTCACCGATGTATCATGTACAAGATCCCAGGTTTTTTTTTACACTTAGCCGAATGTTTTCGAAGTTTTTATCTTTCATACATCCTGTACTAGAAAAAATTGAGAATGATGATGATAAGAAAAAGATATTCTTAACATGCATGATATTTTTTATTAGTTTTTAAAATAAATATAGTGAAACTACATAAGTATTCGTATATTAGGTAAAATATTTTTTAGAATGCTGAACTTCATCATTCAATAGTGAGCAAAAAATTAGACCATGAAAATTATCTCTCGTAACATTTAAATCTTTATTTAAAACTGTATTTTTATACAAAATTTCAAAAAGATTCCAGTGATATTTCTTGATAAATATAAAATTACTTTGTCGGATACAATATCACCTCGCGGGTGCTACTTGAGATTTTCTTTTCTTACCTTATTTGATATATTTTGAAATTTTTTCAATGAGATTACCGCAAGGGGCAGGTCACAGAACTTTGCGTAAGGGGACCTCCGTTGAGAAAACTTTTAAAAAGATATTAAAACGTTATATTTGTAGTAGCGCCGATATTTTATAATATGGGGAAGTTTCACAAAATGATAATAAATATCAGGAAAAGTTTGAATCCGATTTTGTCATGTAAATTTATAAAGTTATATAAATTACCGTCTCGAGGAAAAATGTTCATACCTTTTCAATAAGACTGGTCTTTCTTTAACGATTTGGCCATTGTACCGGAAAAGGAAGAGGTCGTAATAAAGCTCGGTTGGGAACACTTCCCCTCGGCTAACCTGACCCACCCCCTCCCCCGGCACCATCCCTTAAACACCTCCTGTCTTCTTACTTTTATAACCATTCAATGACCGTAAAACGATTTAATACATTATACATGAAAACCGTTTTATACCAAGGTATTATGTTGCGAAATTTTAAGAATTCTTAATATTTTTTTCGTTGTCGAACCTAGAAGCTCTGGTAAGAGAAGCCTGTATCACGTTTACTGTACTACGAGATCTTGGCCTGCTTTTTACCATCGTCGAGGGAAATGTTGAAGGCGACAATCCTAGAGGCCGCCCGAGATTAAGCTACGTAGACCAGATTATCGGAGATGTGCGCTGTGGTACCTGCCTAAAATGAAGAGGCTGGCAGGTGACAGAGAGGAGTGGAGAAAGCGAGTGCTTGTTGCAGACCAATCCTAGGATTGTGACCAAAATAAAATAGGCGTACGATTATCTATCCGCAATTTCATCATGATTATGGTTCATTATGTAAAAGATCTTCCTCCCTACGCACTAAATTATCTATCCATTAATTTCGAGTCATAAATATTTTTTGTGACTATAAAAGAATATTAATTAATTTGAATAATCAATCATTAGACGATACCTAATCAAATATTTTTTCCATTTTTTTTTTTACATAAGTGTTTAATCGATTCATCTGAAAGTTTTTATTATTACTTACTTTTATTTTTTTAATAAGACATTTACTATATAAGATACATAAAAAAAATAATACATTACTAATTGAAACCCTATCTCCCAATTAAAAGAGGCTTTGTATTATATCAATGCATTATGATCATATTCGAATTGGCATATTTTTCTGCGTGTAGTTTTATGGAATATTCTACCGAGTATGTCCGACTTCTCTGGCTGACGTTTCGGATCCCATTTCAGAGTCCATAATCAGGGCTGATGTGTTGTCACAAGACATTAGTCCTGATGACGCACCCTGGGATCTAAAACGTCGACCAGAGGGTTCGTAGGTACATACACGGCAAAATATTCCAGAAAACTAAACGCATGATTCAAAATAACAAGTATTAGAGCAAGAATTAAATGTAAGTTTTTAATATACAGGGTTATTTGTAAAACATTAATAACCTCGCAGGACTATATTCCTGCTTCGATTATGAGTCGAAAATGTCAAGCTATTATATAGTCGTAGCTAGTATATCGATAGTCATGAAGATATGCGACAATCAAAGTTAGCATTTTTTTTTCAATATTACTGACTTATTTTTTGTAAAACTTTGGACTATTATTACAGTAACTTATATCTAATATGAAAAATTCATTTCCATTAAGACAAGTAAAATAAAATAATAAAAACCTTCTAATTCCATTTGGATAACATTCCAATTGGAAATTTTTCAGGGTTTTAATCATTTTATTTAACTTGTATTATTTTATTTATGATGAATTTTTGTAATCTTGTAATAATGTAATAATCGAAAAAAAAAGTCAGAAATACTCGTATTGAAAAATAAATGCAAATTTTGATGTCGCGTATCTCCATTACTGTTGATATTAGGTCATGATAGCTTGAACATTTTCGACTCCTTATCAAGGCAGGAATACAGTCCTGCGAGTTTATTAATGTTTTACAAATAACCCTGCATATATTTTGTTCAGATTATTTTCAAGAAAATGGATAATACTTTGCGTGATAAATTTAAATTGATCATTTATGATGCGTGCTTGCACGAAGAATGATAAATAAAATAAGACACAAAAAAAAAAAAAAATAAGAAAATAAATAAAAAACATAGTAAAATATTTTTGTCGGAGTGCGTCACCTTCCGGGTTAATGACCGATTCTATCGCCTTGATTCAAGCCCCATTAACAAAGACTTCACTGAATATATAAGGAGCGCTGAAAGAAAACTTTCCGAGAGATTTACAGTCTAGGAGCGGCGCGAAGAAATAATTGACGATTAGGCCTAAGTGTCAAAAGATTAACTCGTCCTACTTTTTAGTTTCATAAAATGGATTTAAGTTAAACTTTATGTACAGTCACGAACGAATGGTGCTCTGAATATTAGACGCGCTGAGAATTTAACAAAAAACTAAATATATTACAACAAAGTGTTAGTTAAATTAGTAAAATTCTCTGTAATTGTAAAGTAATTGTACATGTAAAGTAAAAAAAAATACTCTGTAATTCCCAGATTACACTCAATAGGGAATGAGCATGCAGAGGCGGCTGACATTTTTGCTGATAGTATAACTGTTTATAGGACAAAGCTGATACAATTGTTTACATCACAACGAAATGGAAATGGACAATAAATCTTTCTATTTTACCTTTAACTATTATTATTTGTACCTTTAACTTTATTATTATTTTACCTTATGTTTTTATGTTTTTTTTTATGTTTTTCTTATGTTTTTCTGTATTATTATTATTATTATTACCTTTTAACTATTATTATTGTAACTTTTAACTGTATTATTATTTTAACTGTCTTATGTTATTTTTTTTTTAATTATTCTGTATATTGTAAAAGCCCATAAGGGCGTTAAATAAATAAATA
The DNA here is from genome assembly GCA_016648135.1 of Agrypnia vestita. NCBI lineage: Eukaryota > Metazoa > Arthropoda > Insecta > Trichoptera > Phryganeidae > Agrypnia > Agrypnia vestita. The sequence continues at coordinate 3,852 of JADDOH010020056.1, read as the reverse complement.
AATAAATAAATAAATAAAATCTACTACCAGATTTAAGATCTATCGGTTTCAAGACGTATCCGTCTCTTCGTCAGGACCAACACTAGGTACACTACTATGTTCACAACACTATACACCACAGCTATAGTATTGTTAAACTTTCGCCAATATTTATCACACGCGTGTTAACCTTGTCAGAGACAATCATGCACTAACTTGCCTACAGAACTACGAGGGAGAGAGAGTGAGAGGTGGCGGGTCTAAAGTGGGTGTAACCAAATCTTTTGTGAAGGTTAACTTTGTTCGAGTTAACTTTGTTCAATTTAACTTTCACATCAAAAAATTAAATTAATTTCTGTCTCGTTCCTTTTTTACGTAGTCTTCTTATTAATATAAGGAAGATAAATTCCACGAAAACGTTTTATTGAATCCATGAAAATAAATTTTATAGAAATTTCTCTTCGGCATCTTCGGATGTATAGAAGGTTTCTTTGAAGTATACAGCTGTATTTCATAATACTATTATACTTGCTTTTAAATAAATTTCAAAATCAGTTTTTGATTTTGGATTCTGCTCATAGAAAATAATTTTCAAAATTTTCCGAAGCGTTTTTATTCTGATTTACGATGTATTCCACAATTAATTATTAATTATATTTTTATAACGATACGGGAACAGAGGGCGCCTGCGAAAGACCTGGCTCGATCAGATACTACAAGTATTGGGGGATGGCCCTGTTAAAAGGCTCAACAACCGTAGAGCATGCATGAGAATATGTATGAATGTAGCTGAAGCAAAGTTGGTGTGCCAAGTAGAAGAATATGGCATTCTATCCTTTCTGCCTCCCCGTGCGGGGAAATGGCGTGATGATTAGTTAGTATTATTTAAATTATTTATTAGCGAACGAATTAATTATTAATTAAAAATGACGTACTTTTGTTTTATATTTTGGCCGCCAGTTAAGGCTTTGAGAATAGTGCTATCAAGAGAAGCGTAGCGTCTAGATAACGTTATATGTTATTAAGTACAGAATTATTATAATGATTTTTTTGCTTCTTACCTCATGATTATATTATATATATATATTATATTATATATAATATATATATATTGATGCTTGCTTTGTATATCCCACATATCTAATAGGTCTACTTTTTAGGGGATATAATTATTGATGAATAAATATAGATTTTTTTGTTAGTTAATGTAATGATAATTCACCTTTTTGCAAAAAATAAGTCAGAACTATTGAAAAAAAAAATACAAACTTTGATACTGCATATCTCCATAAATATTGATATTAGATAATGATTGCTTGAACATTTTAGACTCATAACATAGGCAGGAATCTACCGGCCATGTTTCTGCTGCTAGCTCTGGTACACCCTTATAATTCAAAAAAAAATGTAAATTATTACATACTACAGCAACGTTTTTTTTATTAATCATTATAATTATATCAGTATGAGATACATGTATAATACCTAATTTTTAGATATTGATATCCTCCATTTCCATTTAATTCCTGATATTTTTCTTATTTAAATAATTTTCATTGATATGCCTTTACACATATGTGCCGGGTGGGAACACTTTTTTTTATGCGGCTCAGTAGTCTTCGCTGGTGGGGCAGAGATCGCCACCAGAATTTGCTGTGAAGCTCGTAGTCCGTGGATATGCCAGAAGTCAAACGCCGAAGTAGTGCTTTTATCGTATTAAAGTCGAAGAAAAAATCCGAAGCGAAGTCCAAGTCAGAAAGCAGTGGTCAAAAAAATCCAAAAAAGCAGAGTCCAAAGTAGATGAGCAGGGGTCAGAAAGAAAAGGCAGCAAGAAGATTGTCCAAATAGCGATTCTCGTACCAACGCGAGTGGCGTAACTGTGGTACTCGCTCAAAAAATGCATTTTATTTATACCAAATTCAAAATTTCACAAGATTGCGTCATAGCATGTTACAGAAACCAATGAGATTGCGTAATTCTGGGAAGGCGCCGCAGCGCTCCCAGCGGCCGAGCGGTGAACTACGTCATTCGCGATTGCACAATTTCACCGCGCGGCAGATTTCATATGGCAGATACAAATTAATTCACAAAAAATGCATTTTAGCTCCCAAGAGACTAATACTGTGTTATTTTGTAATAACAGACCTAGCAGATGATAATAACACAGTTATTTGGACGGGCTGGGTCATACAAGGCCCAAAAAACTAAAATTAAATTCGCCACAAACGGCTCACATTTTCAAAAATTCATAAAAATTCAAAAACAGCATTTTTACAAGTTTTGCTATGACAAATGTAAATTGCGCATGCAAGCGCTCATTTTAACAGTAATTCCAAATATTTCAGGTAAATATTTACTGAGTTATAGGCATTCAAAAAAGCGCCAAAAACCAATTTTTTATTTCACTCTCAGGCGCGCCTATATCATTCCACATATATAAAAATATATTTTCCAGACAGGCATTCAGTAAAGGAATGCAATGGCACTACATAAGTAGGATTTCGTCCACGGTAAGCCGCTCTGATCGTCGATTAAAAATTCGACTTTTTAATATTCTCCACGGCGAGCCGTGCGCGCGAGCTTACCGCGACGTGGGCCTGAAAGCAGGCGTACACCGTTTCCAAATCGAGAAAAATACAAAATTTTTCTCACGGTCTTCCAGTACTCATTTATTTCATGATGACCATCTCCACGATGGCGCCCGGTGCAGGCCTTAGGGCCCCCGTGGAGGGTATCCCATATACGCATCTCAGACGGGGGCTCGGAATTTGAGTACTAGGCGTTAGAAGTTATAGCCGGTCAGGTAAGTTTGTAAAATCTCTGAATATTCAAAAAACATTTATTTGCCCGTCGGCGGATTCAACGGCGGAAAGAAAGAGACGAGACCCTCTGCAGCGAGACTCGTATCCCGTGTTGGCGAATATTGCGTGCCACACTCATGCCCATTTAGTGTTGGCGAACATCGCGGGTACCGCGTGCCACACACATACTTTACTTTGGGGCGTTACATCGCGGAAGAATCCCTTCGGCTCAAACTTCTAACCTGTGTCCACGCACCAATAGGTGCCAAATAAAAAATTATTTATTTCCATTTTATTCATAAAAATTCATAAAATTCCAATACATTTTTCTCATCAGAGATTCAACATAATGCACATGACAATATTGCATACAAAAAAAGGGCGCCAAGCGCTGCTTCCTACAAGGCATCAACATATTTTTAAAATATTTTCATAACATATACAAATTCCACACATATTTGTATCGACACTTGTAGCTGGAAATAACATCGGCGGCCAAACAGGCCGCATTTTTCATATTCATTTAACAAAGGGCCAATCTCAGGGCTAGTGTCCGGACTAGTTGGAAGCAGTATGCGCGCGCGGCCCCCCTCCAGTCGCGGCAGCAGCCGCTGGGCACTGACTTGCGCGCGCTCCGAGCGGCAACCCATTTTTCAGTAGCGGCATACACACCTCGTCTCCAATGCAATTTTCTGTATGTAGCGGCTGATTTATTTTGGACACGCGCCGCTCATAGTGGTCATGTTATGTTCTCATTTTTTACATGGCTCAACCCTGTCCGTTCCAACATATGTATTTAAATACAATGCCATCTTAGTTTTGGTCTAAACTTCGCTGGTTTTGAGTTTAAAAATGACTTAGGTGACTGCTTTTCGGTTATCTTCTCTACATGGACCAACAATCGAATATTCCAATTGTAATTTATATTTTTTACCTTACTAAGCACTGAGTATCGCAAATCAAATTAATAAATAAACGTTGTTTCATCAGAATAAAAATATATTAAAAAGTAAATTAAAACATCTTCAACTTCATCTTCATCTTTTTTATCAATTTGTTATAACAACCTCCA
>JADDOH010020055.1:0-17747 GCA_016648135.1 Agrypnia vestita | reverse complement strand
CTAATGATGATGATGTTGATGATACTATCGAAACGTCTCCTGACGATATATAACTGGGACACCGCTAATGATGATGATGATGATGATACTATTGAAACGTCTCCTGACGATGTATAACTGGGACACTGCTAATGATGATGATGTTGATGATACTATCGAGACGCCTCTTAACGATATATGGCTGAAACACCGCTAATGATGATGATGATACTACCGAAACGCCTCCTGACGATACATAGCTGGGACACCACTAATGATGATGATGATGATGTTGATACTATCGAAACGCCTCCTGACTATATATAACTGGAACACTGCTAATGATGGTGATGATGATGCTATCGAAACGTCTCCTGACGATATATAGCTGAAACACCGCTAATGATGATGATGATACTATCGAAACGTTTCCTGGCGATATATAGCTGAAACACCGCTAATGATGATGATGATGACGATACTATCGATACGCTTCCTGACTATATATAGCTGAAACACCGCGAATGATGATGATGATGACGATACTATCGAAACGCTTTCTGACTATATATAACTGGGACACTGCTAATGATGATGATGATGATGATGCTATTGAAACGTTTCCTGGCGATATATAGCTGAAACACCGCTAATGATGATGATGATGATGATACTATCGAAACGCCTCCTGACTATATATGACTGGGACACTGCTAATGATGATGATGATGATGGTACTATTGAAACGTCTCCTGACGATATATAGCTGGACCACCGCTAGTGATGATGATGATGATGATACTATCGTAACGTCTCCTGACAATGTATGGCTGAAACACCGCTAATGATGATGATGATACTACCGAAACGCCTCCGGACTATATATAACTGGGACACTGCTAATGATGGTGATGATGATGTTATGGAAACGTCTCCTGACGATATATAACTGGGACACTGCTAATGATGATGATGTTGATGATACTATCGAAACGCCTCCTGACGATATATAGCTGAACCACCGCTAGTGATGATGATGATGATGATGATACTATCGTAACGTCTCCTGACTATATATAGCCGAAAAACCGCTAATGATGATGATGATGATACTATCGAAACGGCTCCTGACTATATATAACTGGGACACTGCTAATGATGGTGATGATGATGTTATGGAAACGTCTCCTGACGATATATAGCTGAAACACCGCTAATGATGATGATGATACTATCGAAACGTTTTCTGGCGATATATAGCTGAAACACCGCTAATGATGATGATGATGACGATACTATCGAAACGCCTCCTGACGATATATAACTGGAACGCGACGATCGGTGGCGACGACGTAACATAGCGAGTAGGGTGTAATCGGAACGCGGCGTTCAGTGACGGTGATGTAATTTGGCGCGTGGTATATAGTTGGGACACGGCATTCGGTGATGATGACGGTGGCGATGCTGATCTGACTATCCCCCCCCCCCGACGATGCACAGACGTATGAGTACGTAAATAAATAAATATATACATAAATAAATTGATAGATAAATAAATTAATTAATTAATAAATTAATCAACTAATAAATTAATAAGTAATTAAACAAATGAATAAATAAATAAATATATTATTAATTAATTAATAAATCAGTCAATCAAACAAATAAATGAATAAATAAATATATAATTAATTAACTAATCAATCAATTAAATAAATAAATAGATAAATAAATAATTTATAAATAGATGAATAAATAAATGAATGAATGAATGAATGAAAAATAAATAAATAAATGAATAAATAAATATATAATTAATCAATTAATCAATCAATCAATTAAATAAACAAGTAGATAAATAAATAACTTATAAATAAATGAATAAATAGATGAATGAATGAAAGAATGAATGAATGAATAAATAAACAAACAAACAAATAAATATATGAATAGACAGATAAATACCTAATTAATTAATTAATCATTCAATCAATCAATCAATTAAATAAATAAATAGAAATGAATAAATAAGTTCGGCGTCGAGCACACGGGCCGCGCGATCCCTGGAAGTTCACACACATGCAGAGAAGGGTTAATTTGGCAAATTAATTCGCCCCTATTATGGTCAGTACGGATTCGACATGCAAACACCTGTGGATAAAAATATATTTAAAGTTTACGGTACAGGGGTTAGCTTTCACTGTCGGCGCTTCTACCGTCTCTGTCTGGGGTGTCGAACCCGAGACCATTCTTCTTAATCGTGCGCCACCTTTATATATCGTTATAATCTCAAAACGGAAAGAGGATGACATGACTTACCCATCTGCCGCCGATTATCCATTCCAGTGCATCGTATTTCACCTCACTTTATACCTAAGGATTGCGGACACTTGCCTTGCACGCGCATACGATTCACAGGCCCCTAATTAACTATAGTTCGCGACCTAACCTTTGATCCTGCCATTACGCGTTTATAAGTTTCCGTAGCTGGGGCTTAGTATCCAGCCTCTGCAACTCAACTGCAAGCTCTAATTCTAATGATTATACTCTAATGATTATTCGCACCGATATTTTCCATAAAACCGTTACCCGTTATTTTCCGATGTTACATATTCTTATATTTATCCGAAATACCGGGATTTAGCTTTGAATCTAGGATTCCATGCATTTATAAGTTTTAACAAACCCGTGAAGCGACCACTCGTCCACTTGTTGTTGTTGAACAATTAATTGTTTCTATAATAAAACCCCACTAGTCTACATCTTTATAAGGCCAATACATATTACTTTTAGGGTCCGCCGATTTGGGTTTTGTCCTTAATATTATTCTTAATATGAATTTATTATCATCTCGAATATTTAATATCTACTCTCCGGCAAATACTCCCCGGATCATTTTAATATATTAGGTCCTTACATATGAAATTGGCGCTTCGTATGGGAAAAACATAAAGCCGATTTTTTTTATTATAATATATTTATTTAATCAAAGTATGTACCATTGCTATCTATGCACTCTTGCCATCTCATAGGTAGTTCATCGATCCCTTTACTAAAAAAACCATTCGGACGGAAATCAATAAAATCTTTGAAGGCGGTTTGGACTGCCCCATTGGAGTTGAATTTTTTCCTTTGCAAGAAGTTATCCAAATTTCGAAAAAAATGGTAATCTGTTGGGGCAAGGTCCGGAAAGTACGGTGGATGTCTTAGACATTCCAATAAATTGAAGCTCCTCTAATTTGGTAGCCGTCTGTTGTGCAGTGTGTGGTCTAGCGTTATCATGAAGCAGCAGTGGCCTAGAGCGATTAACCAGCCTCGGTTGTTTAGCAGCTAGCTTTTTCATCATGGTTTGCAGTTGCTGACAATAAACATCTGCCGTAATCGTCTGGCCAGATTTAAGAAAGCTGTAGTGAACGACACCAGCACTAGTCCACCAAACGCTCACAAGTAACTTTTTTGGAGTCAATTTTCGCTTGGGGCATGGTTTGGCTGGTTCGGCAGGGTTCAGCCATTGCGATGAGCGCTTCCGATTACCGTACAGGATCCACTTTTCATCACAGGTAATGAATGATTCGATTTAAAATCCCTTCATTATTGTGCCGGTTGAGTAATGCAACGCAGCAGTCAACGCGCGTTTGTTGATTTGCTTCACTAAATTCGTGAGGTACCCACCTGTCAAGCTTTTTCACCTTACCAATCTGCTTCAAGTGGATTAAAACAGTTTTATCACTAACACCGCAGCCTGTAGCTAACTCGGATGTGGTTTGCGATGGATCCGCTTCCACAATAGCCTTCAATTCTTCATTATCAACTTTGGCCTCCGGCCGTCCACGGGACTTGTTCTGCAGGTCGAAATTTCCAGAACGAAAACGTTTTAACCAAAAACGCACTGTGTTTTATTTTGCGGCACCGTCGCCATACACATCATTAATCCTTCGAGCTGTTTCTGCAGCACTGGTGCCACGGTGGAACTCGTACTCGTAAATAACGCGATATTTCAAGTTTTTCATTTTGTAAACTGAGTGACGCAAAGAAAAAAACAATTGAGGAAAAAACAAATGAATTATAATTTTCAAAACACAAATACATGAGTAAATAGCTGTATAAATTTGGATTTGGAATTCCTAACCAAAGAGAAGATATTTGAGATCAAATTTGCCAGTACGGCAAAACGCCAATTTCATATGTAAGGACCTAATAGTTTAAAAATAACGGGATTCTGTAATTTCTACAAGTATAAACAACCCCAATCTTACCGAAACCATTTTATGTAGTGAAAGACGCGGGATTTATATTCTTCCTAAAATGTAAAATGAACCCGGTCTAGGTGAAACATCCTTATTTAGTTGCAGGACAACGAGGTTTACGCGTTCAGCGAGGAATATGATATAACCCGATCTAAACGAAGGTAATTTTATATAATTTTAGGACAGCGGAACTTACAAATTTCATAAAGTATATCGTGAAGCCAATCTAGGCGGAGACACTACGTATATTTTAAACAGAGTAAGAGTTTAAATTTTACCATCAAGTCTAATACACCGCAAGAATGTCCTAGGCATAGTAAACAAAATAGCGTTCAGAACTGTAGTGTTTCTATGTTCATATGTTTTAGCTCAAAACGAATTTTATAAGTTTCACATTTATAATACAAGACGCGAATTCTAAACGAAACATTTTAAAATAGTTCTAACCGAAATCTATATGTTTCATATTTATTAAATGAAACGCGAATTCTCGAACGAAAGCATTTTGCATAACTAAATGCAACGAAATCTTATATAGTTTATAAATAAGAAGACCCGGCCCCAGGCGGTTTTTATATACTTTCAATATAACGAGGCCCTACATCTTTATAGGTACAATACAACCCCGGTCTATCGAAACAATGTACTAGAAGTTTTTATATGTTTGAATACATGATATACGTTTTTTTTTTATACGCGTTTTTATACGCGAGATTTACGTTTTCGTACAATACAAAGTAACCCGAATTATACTAACGTGGTTTTAATATAGGTTCACAACCGCGAAGTTTACATCACTCCTAAAGTATAACCAGAACTAATTGAAACATTTTTTTTCATAGTTTAAGTCCGCGAGGCAAATATCTTTCATAAAATATAAAATAACCCGAACCAAATTAAACTTATTTTTATCTTATATACTTTCCCCAACGCGCAAAATAATCCCGGCCGAAACGTTTTTATATGTTTTGATAGCGCGAGATCTATGTTTTTCTATATAATATAAGATAACCCGGGCCGAACGAAAGCAATTTTATATACTTTATAAAATAGTGAAACATGTACATCTGTAAAACCGTAAATAAACCTCCACCCTCACGAGATTATTTTATATAATTTTTTAGAATAATGAAATTTTATACATCTGTAAAATTGTAAATAAGCCCCGATTCTCACGAAATTACTCTATATAATTTTAAACGAAATGAAAATCTAGATTATTATAGGCTAAATCTGAAACCCCGCGAGAGCACCTATATATTTTTCACATGACGTATTTTTAATCCCGGAATTTATTCGCTATAATTTTAACGGACTCTTACTATTAAACATAAACAAAAGATTATTAAAATAAACTAAATATTCTTTCAATAACTAAAATAAATCCGGTCTAATCGAAACATTTCATATAACGAAATATTATATGCCTTACAAATGTAAAAATTAAAATGAGATCTCGCGTATTTAGGAAAAGATAGGTATTTTTATAAGACTTATTTAAAATCGAATCTGTTTGTAACAACTCTTTTATCTTTTAACAATTTCCCGCGTGTTTAGCATAAAATAGGTATCTTTATAACGCACAGCTAGTTTCCAGAGATCCGCCAATACTATTCCTGTATACTTAGTAAAACGAAAAATTAACTAAATTTGAACCCTAGCGGTTCCTGAAATTCTGCGAGTATTATTCTGTGAACCTAGTAAGACGATAAAAATAATTAACTTTATAGAACGTAGTGATTTCCGAAGTTCTGATATGCCAAATTAATTACCTTTATAAAATAAAATCAAACCCGCACTCTGAGTTAAAACCCTTTTAACAGGACCTCGCGTATTTAGCATAAGATAGGTATTTTTATAAGACTTATTAACAATTTCCCGCGTGTTTAGCATAAAATAGGTATCTTTATAACGCACAGCTAGTTTCCGGAGATCTGCAAATATCAGTTCTATATATGCCGGACTAATCAACTTAATAAAGCGCAGTAATTTCCGAAGTTCTAATATGCCAAATTAATTACCCTTTATAAAATAAAATCAAACCCGTACCCCCCTTTTCTTTTATCGTGAGCAATCAACAATGTCGAAGAGTATAATTACCCGTGCACCACTTTCACTTGAAGCTAAACTATAATTTTCAAACACTGGAACACTCTAAGTCGACGGTAACTATCACTCACGGTAATTATCACTCAAAAAAACAACCGACGCGGATTTCGCACCCCCGTAGATGTCCACACCGACTGCCCAAAAACTGCACTGTCTTGACATTTTAAAACCCCCCTCGCGGGAAAAGGGCCCATATCCAGCCTCTTTGATTTCACTAATCTATGCCATCCCTGATATCAGAATTCCGCCTACTAAGGTCTATTTTGACGGTCCACAACCCTGAAACCACTCAGAGCCGTCAGTTGGCTCCACCTTTCTGTTGCGGTCCCTGTCCCTGTCCCTGTGCCTGTTTTGGGGCGGACTCGGTGGCTTTGGACGATTTAAATTCGCTTCGCAAGCGCGATAATTAATTTTTAATATTTAATTTCTAAGTTCAGTCCATATTGTCATTTGATCAACCGTAACCACAATCTATCGGGTACTCGCCTAATCATAGTTGATGTTTCTTCTCTATCTACCATTATCATGTCCCGTTCCCTCGTATTTTCACCCGTCCTTATCGGAAATTTAACATTTCTTGGCCGCTATATCATGGGATCAATTTCCCTATACTCACCATGTACACACTGCATACCTAGATATAACAATCATCCAAAGGTACTATACCTAATTTTAAATTAATTTTGGGCGATCTTTTCTCGTGGATCACACAATGAATCCTGTCTTACGCCCGCGGCACCCCGCGCACAGGGACGTATTAGGTCCCTCCGTTGCGGAATTTAAACATTGAAGTTCTCCGGTTGTACCCAGGGCTCACGTAGCCATGTCGTCTATATATTAATTTGTAACCATTTATTATTATTTTTATTGGCAGTAAGATTGATCCACAAAATAACTATGTTACATAAACAGTGAATATTCTCGAACAATATAATACTGGAAGAGTACTATTCGCTATAATACAATAAACTATTAATGTAAGTTAAAGTAAATTTTTAAATTCAGTGGAAATTTTTTTAGATTGTTTTGCTGTTAATTTTCCCAAAACAAAATAAATAAATAAACACACAAATACACACACTCACACAACCCCACTATTGGACATGTTTTTTCTTATTTCTTTTATCGATTGTATATATGTGTTTTCTTGTAATTGGCCCAAACCTCTGTACATCAATTATTGTTTTTTTTTTCAAGATTGATTAATTATATGGCTGTAAGAAAACCAATAAATGAAAATAAATAAAATAAATAAATAAATAAACCTCCAGTGCCGCAGGCAAGGCGTCGGATCAGTTCAGTGCTTATTTATTGCCAAGGTACTGGACGCCTCCGCTGATAACTATATACTACTCACCATGTTCTTAGAGGTGTGTTGAAAGATTGCTAGTATCTGTCGAATCGGTCTCAAGTAGTTGTCTGTATTTGTACGTATATCATTATTACATGCTCTTGCTATATCCGTTCCACTTCACATTATTGTTCCTCCCGTCTTTGAATTTCTATCACACTATGTTCTCCTATATTTTTGGCACTTATATACTTGCTTTTTACTTACATTTACTCCTATATATATTTGTTTAATTTATCCATCCATCCATAAGATCCCCATACGCTTTATCCTTTTATTTCGTGTGTATATGGGCCGCAAATTCATATTATTTTATTTACAATATTTTTATCTAGATATACTTGTTCCAATTATGTTTTGTGGGTTATTACTACCAAACCCGGCGAAATCTGAGCTAGAACAGCCAATCGTATACACGTTACCCGTTCTGATGAAACTACGCTAATGTCGGACAGGTTTGTAGTGATTACATAGTTAATATATTGTATCTATATTTGAGTTTTTTCTTTTCTTGTTGTGCCATTAATATGCTTACACGTTATTGTTATCCTTTTCCTGACTATATATACCGTCATTGCGCAATTACCTATCTGTTGTAAAAGCCTGAAGAGCGTTAGTCTACAGATAAATATAATAGAATTATAGTTAACTTTTCTATCTGCCTACGTTATCCGACTCCCGCGAAAACGAAAATGAATCATTATTAGCTTCTCGATAGAGCGTTAGTCTACAGATAAATATAATGGAATTATAGTTAACTTTCCTACCTGCCTACGTTATCCGACTCCCGCGAAACGAAAATAAATCATTATTCGCTCAGTTAAGGTCACCCCTCTGGTACATCGTATACGTTTAATCTGTGCTTCGCGGCCAATTATTTATGGGGCGCTTTCCTCTCGCGATCCCCTAATTAGGACCTGCCTTCCTTACTTTTGCTTATATCTCCCATCTCTCTTGCGCGGCAATCCACTTAAGAAGACGATTAACGACATTTAAACGGTTTCAAAAACCCAGCAAAAAAGCCCATAATTCAGAAACCTCGTGGAAATGTCAATATCATCGTCACCTTGGAGTAGACGTTAATCGGTTTTTTAATGGCTCAAAACGCAATAACCGCGATCCAAATCTCTGGAAACCATGTTCGGTATATTTTTATGGGGAACACATGTGGACCACTCGGACTGCATCGATCGTCAACCATTTGTACCAAACACGGCTTTACCTATAATTCTAGCCTCCACCACAATATTAATATGATTTATAAGAATTGAATAGTAACTGCCCGTAGCCTATATCCGATCAATCGCTACTAACTCCCTCCCAATACCAGCGTTTCATCATTCCCAAATTTTTGTAGCTCCAATACTCCGCCAGGTGGGTTTAGCTCAATTTTTCCCGCGTAGCATTTAAATCATTTTAGAATTAAAAATAAAAATAATAAAAAAAAAATCTATAGAAACAGGTGATTCATCACAACTGTTAACAAAGGACTAAAGGAGTACAATAATCTACCTGAGAAAACAGAGAAATATGATAATGTTCAAGGAAGAATGCAGACGTCAGATTTTATAATTTAATCAAATATTCCCACTGTTTGACCTCACTCCGGCTCGACCTGTCCGGCTCGAGGACCAAAATGTTTCTACCAAATCCGGGCCAGACGAAATATGTTCAATCCTCAGACTAACATTTCTCTTCCCGAGATCGGCTTTGAAAATTACTAAATTTACCGATTCTAAAATTCGCGCGAGAGAATTAAAACATTTTTATAATACAGATCAGGTTTAAAAAAGAAGAATTACGCGAAAACTGGCATTATCAAAGAATACACGAGTATCAAAAGACATAGCCACGACGAAGTATTGCGTTGAAAAAGAGGGAGCCAAATCATCGATCATTTTCCTTTTATATCTGTCACTTCATTTATTTTAAAACAAACATCAGAACTCCCTAGTTACATTTTTTCACGTTCTGTTTTCAAATTTTCTTGATAATAATATATCGAGTACTTGTTCGTTAAAAATAAATAAAACACATTCTTTATTAATTCAAACAAATATTCATGTAAAATCAATTCAAATTTATAAGACATTTTTTTAAATATAAAACACTGCCAAATTGTTAAATGTATATTTTGGTGACGAAACACCCACAATTGTTCATTATATTAATAATTATATTAATTTTAATATCCCGGGCACTTGTATTGTTTGTTAAGTTTGATGACGTCGCCCTCGCTCATTCCGACCCTCTGGCCAAGGGTTTCATTGGTCGGCTGAAATAAATGACAAGAAATCAATATTATTTATTACACAAGGGATGGTGTCTGGGGGTAGATCTTCTTGGATCTTTCAAACAGGAGATATTAAGTAAGGGAAGTCGGATTTTCTTTTTCTTCTTTCTTTCTTTCTTCGGATCTTTCAAACAGGAGATATTAAGTAAGGGAAGTCGGATTTTCTTTTTCTTCTTTCTTTCTTTCTTCGGATCTTTCAAACAGGAGATATTAAGTAAGGGAAGTCGGATTATGCATTTTTATTATTGACGTTCTTGATCTGAGGACCTTAAAATCGTACATATAAAATTTCATACAGAAAAAATAGCACACAATAGAACTCAACAAACACTTATCACAAGGCAAGAAATAAAAATTAAAACCAAACTAATTAATCAATTACAAAGACATTTGCACGTAAAAGATAAGAAATATAAAAGATTGGATCACATCCTCAGCATACTTTCTTTCTGATTTTTTAACCATTTTTATTATTTTACATTTAAAGTGGCTGAGTTTTACAGTTGCCTTAATCGTCAGTTAACTAATTAAAGACACGAGGGGCAATGAAATTAATGTGTCTTTGTCCCAAAGAGGTTTTTATGCTTGGAACAACAAAATTAATTTTTCTTTTATTCAAGAACTCATTCTTATTATGAAGTTGGAACTTTTTCAGAACAAAGTTCTGTGAAATTTTAAACCAAATTAATCAATCAATTAGAAAAACATACAGAAAAATCAAATCCTCGAAAAAATATTTGGCTGCTACCGGGATTCGAACTACGGATTTCTTCCTATCCGGGGCAGGCACGTTATCCAATTACGCTAATTCAATCCACTCATCGAGGATTACTAATTTATAATGTACTGAATCCGAGATTTTATATGAAATATAGCCTGTAAATTTATAGGAAACATGATTTTGAGGTACGTTTTAAATTAGTTATCCTCGGTGACTGCATTCAATTTTTTTTTTTTTTAATTTTTTGAATATTGCTGCCTTTGCTTTTAAACCCCACAACTCATAGTAAGCGCACACATATACTATTTAACGTACACATTATCAAAATTTAACACTTTGTCTGAAACATACTGGTTTGAGTTCTTGCCTGTCTCTAGCTGATCTCTTAGTTTATACCCAAATCAGAATGACAACATATATGTATATGTACATGGCATCGAGACTGGCAACAAAATGTCTGAGATTTATTTCATTCCATAGATACGACCCGTAAAGTGCGCTATAGGCCTTGTTTTTAAAACTAGCATAATTACTTTCAATGGAATAATAGTCCTGTTTCCATCAATGCTGGCTGCGTACTCCGAGTAGTGAAGAACGCTCCCATAGTCATACTTCACACCCAAATTGGACACTACGCTCATATTGTACTTGTTGAAGTTAAATTCTTTGCCTGTGGAAAAATATTTCATTTTAGTATAGTTAGAATCTTTTCTGTATCAGAAGGCACTCGAATACGTTGATAAGTTGGTATATAATACCCGTTGAAAATATTTTATTTTTAGTATACGTAGCGATCATGGGCCAGAGTCTAGATCGGCCTTAAAGCTCTTTAAACTTTTTAAAATATTTTGAATATAATATAACATAGGATTACCTTCTTCAATCTTCTCCCAGACGATTTCGACGTATTCGTCTCTGTCGTAGGTGCTCTGCATGTGGTAGAAGCCGAGGGCGTGCAAGAACTCGTGCACGATGGTTCCGTGGCCGAAACAACCTCTTCCAGGAGTGTCGAACTCGAGGTTGAGGGTTTGAGCTCCTCCAATCATTCCTATATTTGAGGTGCAGCCTTTACCTGAACCCTGAAATAATACATCTGTGATATCACTGTGTATTCGGTTTTGGAAGGACTTCTCAATAATACAACTTGCGTATTTATTATCGCTATGTTATTTTTTAGGCAACGGAGATCTTTTTTTATTCGTGTATTTAGGATTCTCGCGGTTTCCCTAAAAAATATCAACTTCACCGAATTCGCCAATCATATAATGAACAGTAATCATTCTTTCGATAGTCACAAATTGAAACTACTCCACTCCGTTTCTCATAGAGGAAGGATAATAAATAGTTTGGAAACCATTGCAATCCTAAAAAAAAAAATTTTTAAAAACACACTCATAAATAATAATCACATTTCAGTCCGCTTCACCGATCCTAGAGCTTTTTACCAAAAAAATACGCTTATCCATCGCACGCCCCTCTGACCTACCCGATTAGATTGATGATTTTTTATTTAAGTATTATCTATACCTGATAATAAGAGGGACTAATCCTCTCGAATCCATAGTAGTAATTAATAACTCTTATTGTGTGTGTATTATACAGTTAAAATAAAACAAATTTTAAATTACAATGTTGCACTACGAAGTACCTGCCAAATCTTTAATGATATTCCATATAAGTGTTTGTATTTCTGTGTAATAATAAAAGTAATCCTTTACAAGGTTGCCAACCTTATTTATTGTAAATTGTTAGTTTGGTATGCTTAGGGAATGTTCGCCCGTGGAATGAAAGAGTGATCAATGGTATGTTGATGTTAATTTCTCGCTGAGTTAAGCTCCGGGAGCCAGTGAAAGTGTACAGATAAGGAAGCAGAACTAGACTGACTGATTGACTTTCAATTGTCCAAGTACAGTTTATACACCCGATGACTTTTGTTCTTTTTGCTTCCAGTCGGGGAACCATATCGCTGATCGATTTTGTCTGGTTAACGTCTAATTAGGTCAGCAAATCCAGATAACAGAAACAATTGGACAATGGACTGTTGACGCTACGCGGACATTACCCCCGCAGTGAAAATTGGATAATGGAAATTTTGGGAGTGCAATGACCTCTAGTCATTACTCCTGACTGGAATTACTCTGGTCAGCAAATCCAGACAATTGGACAATGGGCTGCTGATGTTGTCCGGACCTCGCCCCCACATACTAATACATACGCGACACTGTTCTGCATTATGTAATATAATACTAAAATGACAATGCCCCCCAATTTAAACAAGCCAAATGGTTTCTCATTTAAATAGGGTGCGTGTTAATCCTTAATCATAATTTGTAATATCACGTTAAGGCGATCGTCTAATAGAGTGAGCAAATTTCACAATTTTTTCTCATATCTTCTCTTGCGTTTTTATCACATTTTTGTATGGAAATATCTCATTTTAAAATTTATTCATCAGATTACATTTATTTTAAATACGAATATTTTGTTAAAATTTCACAAACTAAATTATATAATTGATTAATAAATTACAAAACCTTCGATGTTTTAAAAATGAAGAAAATTGCTCCACTTTGTGGGCCTTTTATGACTGAACGGCTTGTTGGGATGACTTTTTTATTCAATAATATTACAAAGTAAACGTTTATCTTAAATTTGCTACAATTATTGCAAAATCTGTTAGTACGTTTACATTCAATTTATGTTTTAAAAAACACAATTTTTTAAATTATTTTTATTTTTTGTGTGTTTTTTTCAATCATTAAAGGAGTAGACATTATTATTTTAAAATTAATACAAAAAAAATCAAAAAATTATTCTCGATTTCAGATATTAGCTATTTAATCTGCGTATTGTGTCATAAATACATTGCGTCTTATTAAATATATAAAATCAGGAATATCGACAAAGATGTTGATTCTTTTTTGTTTTTATTATAAAATTATAATATCTATTCTTCTGACTATTGAAGTAAAAAAGTTGTCAACCATGTAAAAAGAGTTGAAAAAAACCCACAAAAAAAATTTTTTTAAAAAACAGTATTTTTTAAAACATAAATTACAAGTGAACAAACTAACAGATTTTGCTATAATTGTAACAAATTGAAGATAATTGTTTACTTTGTAATATTATTGAATAAAAAAGACATCTCAATAGGCCGTTCAGTAATAAAAGGCCCACAAAGAGGAGCAATTTTCTTCATTTTTAAAACATCGAAGGTTTGGTAATTTATTAATCAATTATATAATTTAGTTTGTGATATTTTAATAAAATATTCGTATTTAAAATATATGTAACCTGATGAATAAATTTTAAAATGTGATATTTTCCTACAAAAATGTGATGAAAAACGCAAGAGAAAATATGAGAAAAAATTGTGAAAATTGCTGATTCTGCTAGACGATCGCCTTAAGTGTAAAGGAAAAGATATGATGTTTACAATATTAATATTAATATATTAAAAAAATATGATAAATTCTACCGGGCAACTCTGTCGGACGGAAGGTTACGTTAGAAAATTGCATCAAGATTTAGCTGGTCTGCAATAATCGCAATGCAATTTGGACTCACCTGCACCCTGACGTAGTTGGGATCTGAATTTGTCCGTTCCTTGAACTTCAAACAGGAGTGGGACGCAATATCTTTGAGGGCTGCTTCTACGGCGGCAGTTTGGTCAGCAGCTGGAAGCCAACATTCATGACGGCCATCAGATTAAAAAACATTGTACCCTGTACAATCTTGTTGGGTTGAATTGTATAATCCATAAAATTAACTTGCGGAAACACAGACAAATCTGTTTATTCATAGTTTTTCTTTTTGCGATATAGATCAGTTTAATTTTTTTTAAATACTAAAAGATAAGAAAACGTGTCACATCAATATTCTTACTATTTTCAAACTAAGCTAAACGCTTGTGCTATGTAAACTGAGCTGGAGTGAGGTTCGATCCTGCGAACTTTGGATCACCAGGCGGGAGTCCTAACCATAAGACCAACAAGCTACTTTAAGTTGGTTCTATCTTTTATCATGCCAAATATTCACCCTGTATTGTCCATTTATTGTGTAACTCGCTTCAATTGCATGCAACCACTGTCATCTAATAAGCTTGAAGCCTTTCCTAAAGTAGGTTTTAAATCGATTATTCAAATACTATTATTCAACAATTCGGATGGCTTAGATACCAGCTATCCCTGGGAGGAGCCCACATGGAATCTATTAAAGAGAACCTTCAAAAGGCTAATATGTATTAAGAATTAGGTACAGAACATAGCATACAGTACAGTTCAGTAAGCTGGTCAATCCATTCACTCAGGAAGGAACAATCCAAAATATATATATAGACTCTTCAACTACCTTAAAGGAACTACAATCTTCCTCGAATACGAAAAATATCCAATTATGATAATACCGATAATTATCATCGACAGGTTATGATTTCTTTTTTACTCCCTTTATATTTTACTCGTGGCGTCTGCTTGTCTTCTTGTCTGACGAAAAAACTTGGGATCCATTTGAAACCCCTTTCCCGTGATCCAATCGAGCTGAAACTTTGCAAGCAGACTCGTGGCGACGATCAAGAAGATCTATCAAATTTTCGTTAAAAAAAATTTAATAAATTTTTGGATTTTTCAAATTTTGAATGTTTTTTTCATACAACTCATTAAGTTGTATGAAAATATTTCAACGCGTCTGTAGACGCGAAACCTGATTATAGTATAATTCTGGATTTTTGGAAATTTTTTATTACTCCGTACCCTACTTTTATTTCGTAGCGTCGCCCGACCGAAGCCCAATGTTTCAACTAGTAAATGAGAAAGGGAGTATAAGAAAAACTTGGTTTATATGGGTTACTTTTTTACTTCCTTTCTTTTAACTCGTGGCGTCTGCTTGCCTGCCGAAAAAACTTTGGATCGATTTTTAACCCTTTTCTCATGACCCAATGGAGCTGAAACTTTGCAGGCAGACTCGTGACAACGATAAAAATGATCTAACAAATTTTCGTTTAAATTTTTTTAATTATAGTATAATTTTGGATTTTTCGAAATATAACGGTTTTTTTCAAATTGGAAACCATACAAATCAGAAAGGATCCCGACGCGTGGAGAAGGCGCGAAACCTGTATCAACTAGTCTGACTCGAGCCATGGGTACGATCAGACGGTTTCGCCGACGCCGTGCCCTCCTACACCAATTATTTTATTTTTAATATCCTATAGTTCTAAGGATAATAGATTTTCCACACGAACTTAAAGCAAGAGGAATATGTTGATGGAATATCAAATTGGAAACTAATACAAATGGGAAAGGGAATATAATAAAAACTTGGTTCTTATGGGATAGTTCTTTCTTTTAAAACTCGTGGCGTCTGCTTGCTTGCCGGCTTGCCGTCGAAAAAACTTTGGATCTATTTTTAACCCTTTTCCCATGATCCAATCGAGCTGAAACTTTGCAAGTAGACTCGTGGCGGCGATTGATCGTTTCACCATCATTCTTGAGAAGATATATCAAATTTTCGTTAAAAAAATTAATAATTATAGTTTAATTTCGGATTTTTAGAAATTGTAATGGTTTTTTTCAAATTGGAATCATTCCAAAGGTTTGATTTCTAGCAACGGCGGCCCGATAACATCGCGGAATATTTTCTAAATTTGAATTACTCCGTCGGTATACATAATAGGTACTTCACTACGAATTTCGAAAATCTAAATTGACTGACAAATGTTTTAAGAATTTAATTAACATTTTAGAAATGTATTAAATTACTGTAAGTTTAGTGTTATGTTATATGTTTCAATTCGTCTTTAATTGTTGTTATATTTTACAAAGAAAGGGAGTATAATAAAAACTTGATTTTTATGGGTTAGTTTTTTATCACTGAGATTAATTGCGAGGGAAGCAATTAATCTAAGCGTAATCTAAAAATATACAGGCAACAAAGATTTCTGAATTATGTCAACATTGTACGAGTTTTATCATTGGAGTAGACTTACATTCACAACATCAATTTGATGTTGTTTGTTCCATATAAAACGAAATTGGGTTTCACTAATCTATTTACTTTGATATCGTCAGACGGAACGCTCCCCTAATGTCCAAAAATATATATTTACTTGGACGGCGATCCGTTACAAATGACATCGGTGGCAATGCGACTTAAGGACTAACCCAAAATCAATAATTGTCGCTGACCATTAGCTCTTGCGGTCCAAAAACATTCTCATTGTTGACCTTTCACCATCATTCTATTTCTCGATTGTATGGCGTGCCCAAACAGTAAAAAAATTTAACTAAATAGAAAAAAAATTCTGAATTTTATTTACAACCTTAAAAATTACAATATAGTTTCTTAATAATAAAGTAATAATAATCTCAATGTAAAGAAGTCAAAAGTAATGGTATTCGAGAAGGAGGAAAGTAAGACAACGTGTGAAATACTAGTAGGCAATGAATGTTTGGAACAAGTAGATGAGTTTGTGTACTTGGGAAGTATGTTCGATAGAAGAGGGAATGTTGAGAAAGATATAGAGAGGAGAGTGACTGCCGGGAATAGGGTGAACGGTGCTTTGAATGCAATAATTTCTAATAGAAATATGTCTACCGAGGCAAAACTGGCGGTACATAATGGAGTTCTGGTACCGACACTAATGTATTGAAGTGAAGCCTGGAGCTGGCAGAAGAGGAACGAAAGTAGAGTGAATGCAGTGGAGATGAGGTCCCTTAGACGTATGTGTGGTAAATCCATGTATGATAGAGTAAAGAATGAAGATATTAGGAATGAATGTAAAGCTGATCGTAGCATAATACAGAGAATAAAAATAGGGTCGCTCAGGTGGTTTGGGCATGTTGAGCGAATGAATGAGGGAAGAATGGTAAGAAAGATATATGATGCAAGTGTTGACGGCGCCAGAAAAAGAGGGCGACCACGGAAGACGTGGCATGACCAGATTAACCGGATACTGGAAGATGGTCCTGTTAGAAGTCTGAACAACCGTCGAGCTTGCATGCGAAGATGTATGAATGTAGACGAAGCGAAAGTTGTATGTCAGGACAG
>JADDOH010020054.1:0-18297 GCA_016648135.1 Agrypnia vestita | reverse complement strand
TCATAAAGAAATCTAAGTAAAGTTTCAGCACTGATTGATTGACTGATTTTAAAATATGATCACCAAACATGGAATCTTACGGAGATGATGCGAGATAGAGAATCCATGCTGCCAAATTGAGGAGAGTAACAGAAATAACTTGGCTTGGATATGTTTTTGAAGATACATATTTTCAATCTCTAATCGTGTTGATCTAGTGTTAAACATTGATTTCTCTGTTTATAATTCAATAAACCTTGAGACTCTTATCTCATTAAACAAAGTATAAATCTCATTGTTGTAGCATTACCATTACCCCAAAAATTTATTTTTTAAAACTGACCACAAACTCGCCTCAGAATTTTACTTGCAAGTAAGAGCCTAGGCTTGTAAAATAATCAACCTCTTCACATGTATGCTCTCCTGCACAAATATCCAGGGGTGGCAACTGCTTACCCACCGCACACTGCATCGAGGACTCGAGCCTTATTAACAGTGCACAACTACACTGACCTAATTGCTCG
The DNA here is from genome assembly GCA_016648135.1 of Agrypnia vestita. Lineage (NCBI taxonomy): Eukaryota > Metazoa > Arthropoda > Insecta > Trichoptera > Phryganeidae > Agrypnia > Agrypnia vestita. The sequence continues at coordinate 17,794 of JADDOH010020054.1, read as the reverse complement.
TTGATAAATGAAAAGAAAGCTGCCCGGGGAGATTCTGAATCAAGTGACAGTGACTGCAGTAATGCAATTTTTTTTTATTAGTCTACAGAAAAATTCTAAGTTCTCTCCTATTTATACATATATATTTTTTTATGCATAAGTATATATTTATTTATAAGAATACTGGGACTCTCTGCTAATAGTAAAATCTTCGAAGGAGTCATCGTCATTCAATTTTGGAATAGGAAATATTTTTTATATATTGGGTAAAATGTCAATAGTTAAGGCGATATGCGACATCAAAGATTTCATTTTATTTGAATACTTCTGACCTATCCACTCTGTGGAAAACTTTATTCGCCCATTAGTCTATGGCATGGTTTCACAGTTTCCTATCTTTGGTATTTGGCAGTTGTCAAACAATACTGTCCATGTCATTACCGTTTATATAAATAATTTTTTTTCTCGAATCTTCTTGTATATTTCCAGTTTCCAGATTATTCTAAAATCTTCTAAAATGATGCAAACCGTTCGAAAATCCTTGATTATGTGCAGTGACCTTTGTTTTAGTATCTCGTTCAAACGGTGGATCGCCCTAGATTAAGTTGAGATAAAACGCAACAAACACTTTACAAAGACAGATTGAGCTTTGATTGGCTGTTATTTCATTGTTTCCAACTACCTGGAAAAGCTCCACTGTAGAGTAGTTAATGTTTTGTCTCAGATTTCTATATATTGCCTGAACTATCTATCTATATTTCGTTATATATCTGAAATGTTTTTGGCTTTTTGTAATTTTCAATATCCCTTTTTCTCTATTCATCTGTAATACAACATTTTCTTTTGTGATTCTGACCTTCCTGTGTATTCTTATATACAGGAAGGTCAGAATATTTTAAGTATTCTTCTGTAGAGCCGTGTCACAAATGGTTCAAGTCGTTTTATTATTTATGTGTCTTATAGAATTTTCTCATCATGAAATGAAACAAAAAAAAATGAATGAATTAATATGGATCCCTTGTATTATTATAAAGTTTAAAAATAAAAATGTTTTTTTATTCCAGGTATATTTGGCACATTAATGTCAATGGATTTGTGGATCCCCCTAGCGAGGCTAACGTACTGTGCTTACCTGATCAATCCAGCTCTTGTGTATTTTTATACAACAGCACGCGACAAGAGCTTATACTTCGATGATTATGGAGTAGTGAGTTTCACCAATAGTAATATTTTAGTATGATTGAATGCTTACTAACTAAATATTTTATGTCTTATGCTTTGTGGTTAGTAAAATTTTGATTTTCATAACCATGTTCTCAGTAACATCATCATTTGGAGCTATGTCTAATTCCAACATTGACAATAATAATATTTTCCAGATATTCTTGTCCCAAGCCAAATCTTTCCAGTTCAAAGCATACTTTGCTATTGCTGTATCTTTTTTCACTCTTATTCTACATTCTACTCTCATTTTATTGTTTTAGTGGTCGTGTTCCAGCTGGGATATTATCGAATACCTTTTGTATGTCCCAGTATTCTCATAATTGTTCACACTTTGGGTTATTTTTTCAATAACAGATGAAAGTATTCTGTAGAGAATTTTGTTTTCAAATACTTGGATGGATATTTCTTATATCAGCTTCATTTTTACTTCATTATAGAACGGAATTTGATCTCTCTAGATGCAGTTTGGAGCTAGAATTTTTTTATTGTGTGAAGTAGGTGGTGTTTCTAGTCTTAATCCTCCAAGGGAATTCCATAGCAAGGCTATTATTTTATCTTACACATCTTACCAAATATATAGCCAATGAAAGCTATAACATAATGTTATTTAAAAGATATTTATATCCAGATATTTTAGTTTAATTAACAAACTGACTTTATAAATACATTGTGATAAAGATCAATTAGTTAGACCGTCAAATATTCTGTTTTATTCATATATGTATTTATATTATTTGTCTTGTCAGCTTCAACAAAATTACTTTCTTCATTTCAGTTGCTGAGCGGTACAGGTCTAGTGGTGATAGTGTTCTTCTGGTCTTTGCAACTGGTGATTTACGTTGAGTACCCTGTAGAAAATTTGGTAAATGCATTTTCGAAAAAAAGAAAACCTGGAAAGAATTTAGGAACAATCGACAACTCAAAGACAATTTTAAAGCAGGATTGAAAATTGACGAAATTGTTAAACATTGAAAATGGTGCTGCTCTGTGACCGAGAGAATAGAACAATTTTATGGTTTCTGCTATTTGAATTGTCACTATGTTATTAAGGTGATGATTTTTAAGGAAACCATATGGAGGAAAGTCCAAAGGCGGATGGAAAACTGACCATGTTTTATGATGGTCGACGATCAAGTTGCTAAATTCACTTTAGGAGGATGAACGAAACGTCCCTTAAAATAGTGATTATTTAAAAAAATGTATACATATGTACATTCAAAAATGTAATAAATCTAGTAAAAAAAAAAATTTAATGTGTTTCTAATTTTTATTTATTTTTCATTTATTGGTTTTCTTACAGCTATACATGTACCTACATATAATCTTATAGAGACATTTGTTGATATACAGAGCCTTGGGCCAGTCCAAAGAAAACACATATTTGCAAGAGTAGTGTACATGGGTCGATAAAAAAACAAAACAAAGTGGCAAATAGTAAGTTTATGTGAGTGTGTGTTTTTATGTGTTTGTGTGTGTATATGTATGTTAACATATTATGTAGGAGGAAATATGTCATCTCGGGAGTTTATTCGTAACGGATTTTGTGAACTGCTTAAAACTTAATTGTATAATATCAAGATATTTTAAGTATCATTCATTAAAAAGTTAAACTATGACCTTTTGGTTCTAAGGGTACATTTTTCAAACATCGAATTCTGTTTTTGATTATTTATTTTACTTACAAGTGCATTATACACTTTCGTCACTTGTGCCTGTAGTCCACTTAATAATATAATACAAGTATTTTTAAGTTAAAAGGGGTCTAATTTCATAATAATCAATGATGCTCCATTAACAGTCATTCCCTGGAACCTACAGGACCCCTTTTAGGAAGCATGCCTCTATAAAATAATTTAATTATGGCATTTATTACTTACAAAAAATAATATTTTTGAAATTAATATGTTTTGCGTGTTAATTACTATAAAGATCTTTGCTTTTGGAATTAGCAGTACTATTTTAATGTGATACATTATGTGACATGACATGTTGCTCTTTGCCAAATTGAATCTATGTTCACCAGGTGCGTGCAGTGAGTACTTAAAAGTATGACTTTTACATAGATGTATTTTGTAAAAAAAACATTGAAATAAAATATTTATTTGACAGAATACTACGATATACTAAAATCTGAATAATATGATAATAATTAAGATAGGAATATTACGAGATATACATTAAATTTTTTTTTCAAAATGTAGGTATGCTTTTATATGCTTTTGCAATTTCTCTTACGACCAATAACTTTTTGATATTTGTGGTTCCAGCAAAATTCAGCCTTTCAGTTTTTCTTCTCAAGTACTTTATTAAATTTATGTTTCTGAAACAGAAAATAAATTCATCACGTTTTTACAATGTTAAGGAGTTCATTCAGGGATCGGAAACAGGGATCGGAGAGGGAGCAGATCGGAGACCTAAGTCCGATTCATGAAATTTTTGCGACAAATGTCGCTGTGTAAATAATATTTTTAATTGTTATATTGTGTATTTAAGAATATGATAGATAAATAACACATAATTAAAGAATTCAATTAATTTTTAATACCATAATTTGTTCCGCCATCGCACGGGAAAAGTTAAATACACTTGAAAAAATAATTGTGTGAACGGTCAGAAAATTGATATTATTACATAATGCTGTTTTTAAAATAAATTTTAAAATACACTTTACTTACACATAACGGTGTTACGTTCTTTGTTGTTTTTTGCATTATTTTCTTCTATTGATTTCTTTGGTGGTTTATCGTTAAATAACATGTTGAGAACTTTATCCAAGGGGAATTCCACAGATATTACAATTAAGACTGAACAAGTGTAGGTTAGCATTATGGTTCCAAGACCGGATAGCGTCTGAAATAAATTATCCTCATATATTTCCATCTGAGGAGCATTCCTGAATATATAGCAGGTTAGGTTAGATTAGGTTAGGTTTTCACTTGTACTGCAATGCAACAGTTATATACAGATCCAACTGTCAATCAAAAAGCTTTGCAATTGTTAAATTTTATAAGACAAGGTTTTCTTTACTAGATAGGCATTTTATATACAAACAAAACATTTATTGAAGTAAACAATTTTTAGACGCAGTGCAGTAATTTCAATAGGTCGTCAAGGTTATCGTTACACAGAATTTAAAATAAAAAATAAAGTATTTCAAACTTCTGTTTTTTTTTTTACTTAAATTTTCTACCCCTTCAAAGTGCTGCCTAATGTTTTGCCTTTTTGCTATTGTTTAGGGACAGCCCTTAGATATTAACAGAAGTATTTATTTTACCTTATAATTTAATTTACAGTGCTAGTTTTCCTTAGAAATTGATTATTTATTTATTACAATATAATATGATAACAGATTACCTACTAGTTATTACTTATCAAAAAGTGAGATTAACAGAAATAATATTTCTTAGAAGTGATTAATATATCCTATAATATACGTATTCAATTGATCCTTAATAATTGCAGTTCCACGTTAATGACTGCTTTCATCGAGAGCAATATAAAGAAGTTATTTTATTTGATTTTTATAATACTTACAACAGTTGATACATCAAGTTGCCAAGGCCTGTCATTGCTTGTGACCAACAAATAAATAAGTATGGGGTTGAGTAAATATGCTGTAAACGTCAAATGGGCTAACGGCATCAATCCCTTTGCAGACAAAAGTGTGTTCGCTGGTCCTAAAATAAATCAACGATTAATTGTTATTGAAAATAGCCATATCTTACTGTCAAGATCGTGGGCCAAATCTATTCTGGGAGATGGTCTAAACTAGAAAATCTCTTATTTAAGGGTAGTCCAACGTTTAACAGAAGATAAGATAGAAATATAGAAAAAAAATGCAAAATTTGAAGGCCGTAATTACACAATTATGTTAGAATATTTTCGACTTATATTTTAAGCAGAAATCGACCTGCAAAGGTGAACTGGCTCTGCTGTACTCTGTATAATCACATTTTGATTATTCTCTACTTCCAACTAATAAGATCTATGTAGAAAGAAAATCATCCTCAGAGAGCTCCGATCCTGCATCTATTCCGCAGTAACACTCCTTCCTGTATCCCGGTTCCTCATGATTTAATTTTAATTCTTCATGATACGGCAAAATTATAGAACACGGGGTCCATAGTGACCCGGTACTCTGATTGACATGAGACAAAAGTCAAAGTCATTGACCTATTTATAATTAATGTTATTTTGCAAAAGAAAATAAATATTCCAAGTCATAAAAAAACAGTAAGAAGACAAAGCAGTCTATTAAATCCTGAAGCGCAGCACTTTACTAAAGGGAGAATTAATTGTAAATATTTGAAAAGTGGGACCCAGAGAATAACAAATGAGAAGGTTCTGAGGAATGAGGAGGAGAGGCTCATAATAAACATCACCGACAGTCGAAGAGGCCAATGGATAGGATGAATTTTTAAGACTCAGAAGAAGACTCAAATAATATCTTTACCAAATGCAGTCATTTACAGACAGCTTCAGGATGGTGTCCAGAATAGAGCAGTGAGCTGACAAAGACACAAATTTAATTTAGAATAAATAGAAAAAGAAATATCAAAGTAAATAGCATGTTTACCTCCATGTCCAGTGAGGCAAGCAAACAATATCCATCCGACAGAAAGCGCAATAAGGTTTCTCGATAACATTGTATGGAGAATACTCAAGTATGTGGGAAAATCTGAATTGGAGAACGCCAAGAACATGCAGAGTATAATGGTAATGCTGGCAACCCACAACAGTCTAATGGTTATCTGAAACAATACAATGGAGTCAAGTTGTCATTTTCAGTAAGTTTTCTTTTACTATTTTTCTGTAAAACGTCGATAATGTTTTTCTAATATAGAGTGTGTCATTTTGTACATAAGGATTAATGTTAGGCACCATTTTAGAAATGTGAAGTGCATGAAAAATTGTTTTATTCAACATTTATTATCTAGAGATCAGGCGTATTCATCATCCAAAGTTTCAGAATAATCAGTAAATTTTTCGCAGGTTCTTGATGCGAAAGCACCATTAGGGTTTTTGCGATTTCTAGCAAAATGTGTTTACTTGAATACAATTTATTCATTTGATATGCCATTGGACTGTTTTAAAAAACTTAAAAGTTCTAAATGGGTGACACTCTTTATATAAATAAATAATTACAATTTATATTATTTAACTTCCAGAGGTTTAAAATGAAGAACAATTTTAACCTTTTTATTTCATACAGACAACACTTTTCCCTCGTGTTTCGGAGACTTATTGGTAATGGTACTTCTTGTGTCCAATTTTCAATGGCGTAGGCTATCGTCACTTTATCTAGTGCGGCCCAGAATACCTCTACAATAGACTGGCCAAACCGTTAGCTCAGATTTTTCAGCAATGATGTTCTCCTTCTTTCGGGGCCCCGACTTCCGGTAATCTTTCCCTGCATATTATCTGCTGTACATTAGGTGCAAGATCTCATACTTCTTTGGATGCGTCATCGCATTTCTGAGATATTGAAGTTTTCAGATTTTTATCGTTCTAATAACCATAACATTTAAAATTATCCATCCAGCTTCTTTTGAGTATTCGTCCGTAGATCCACCCATCTCGGATGCTTCAAGTTATCTTCTGTTCTTTGATGAGCATCATGATTCATCTGATCATTTGCATTCGTAATCCAAGGTTGAGATCATGAATGCAAATGATCAGATCTTTTTGATGCGAATTAAGATTGCACGAGCTTGCTCAATGTAGCATTTGATTTCAACAGAAGTATCCCTTTTTTCATTTATACTGCAACCCAAGTATACAATACATTTTATCTTCTCTAATTTCATTCCAGCAAAATAAAAAATTTCATTATCAACTGCTAATGAGGATGTATTTTGTTTTAGTTGTATTAAGTTCTTACTCAAAATTCTCACATGTATTCATTATTTGTAATAGTTGGTATTATTGTACATATTGGTCATTCTGCTTTGTGGAAAAAATTACAATGACCATAACGTATGACAGATCGCTTCACTCTCAAGTTTGTACTATCCATTACGAGAGCTGTGAGGTAAGTTTTGAAGCAAATCTCATGTGAGAATATGAAACACTCGAGACAAGTCTCAGCCTTATAGTTCACAAATACGCAAGCTGAAGACTTGAAGTCAAACTTGAAAATATTTTGCTTGTTTGAATACTGTCAATTATTTTGATGTCAAATGACAAATTCTACAACTACATTCTAAATGCATTATCAGAATCATTCAGAATGTGGGCATCAAACATAAACAAAGTATTTTGTAAAGGGAATACACAAGTTAAGTAAATTGTAATAGAACATTGCAATGTGGTTAACCTTATTCAGTTGGTTCTTTCCGTCAAGTTTGTTATACAAGTAGCCATAACAAGCACCTATTATGTATGGACCAATTCTCATCCACGGAGGATAGTAAAATAACGGGGCTTTTATGTAGAACAAGTCTGGGCTGTAACGTGAGAAAGACATATATTGATTAACTGTGTTATATTGCGAGGATGATCTCATCAAGTCCGGTGATATAAATTTTGGATTGTGATTATTTAAGAGCCCCTCTAGTTATTTTTTCTAGGTGCATGTCTAAATACCTAATTAAAATTTCTTAGCTTGTTCATCTTGTGGTTAGGACTCTCGCTTCGTGATCCAAAGTTCACTCGCTCACTCCAGACCAGCAAGTCAGTCCTATTATCAAGGCGCAAGCGTTTTGCTAAGTTTGAAAATAGTAAGAATATTGATGTGACACGTAATCCGTGTTTGCATCTCTATTAAAAAAAAAAGCATTCATCAAAAATTTTTTTTTTTTTAATAGAGATGCGGATAATGTCACATGAATATTCTTACTATTTTCAAAAAAAGCTAAGCGCTTGTGCTGCTAAAATAGGACTACCTTGCTGGTGTCCTGGAATGGGGCTCGAACCACGGACCTCTGGATCACCAGCTGAGAGTAACCTAACATAACCTCTACATCAACAAATTACTCATACTGAAGCAGGGGCATGCACTGGGAACAAGAAGCATGACTTTTTCCTAAGAATATATTTTGAGAAGAAACTGAAATAAGAGATATATCTCGTAATATTCTGCCAGATAAATATTTAATTTCGATTTTTTTCCCAAATATAAAATCATGTTTCTTGTTCCCACTGCACGCGCCTGTACTGAAGGTTTCTTTACCAGAATAATCTAATGGATCTTCAGTACCTTTTAAAAAACGAGGACTATTTCACCATCTGCGATTAAATTCTGATTAGTGTTATTAGAAAATTATGATAAAATTAATAATGTACCTACTTCGTGAATGCTTGAAAGTACCTACACTTTATGAATTAATTTATGAATTATTTTATGAACTAGCCGTAACCCTGTGAAAAATCACGGGACATAATAATAATTACTACTCTTTGTGTAACATGAGCCGCGTGCTGATTGACGTGTCGTACTTGGGTACCCAGGCCTCATTAGCGATTAGTCATCATCAGTATTGTTGTCTTAATTCCAGCTTAATTCCGGCGAGTTATCGACAGATAGACATTCGAAATTAGGATAATTGATAACAATAAGATATTTTAACATTGAAAAACAAAGGGTGTATTTGAATAATGAAAGGTGAACTAATGATAGTGGCAGAGACAGTTATTTGATGGTTCATCTGGTAGAGCCTGCCCAACATAACTTGGCGTGCGGCAGAATTGGAACTAAAACCCGCCCCGCTCGCACCCGGCGGCAACCCCTCGCCCTGTACTTCAGTACAATTTTGTATTTGCTCGGGAGCTGTGACATCTTGATTACCAATATACACTGAATTATTATGTCAAAAACAACCAAAACAGTCCGGGGTGGTGCAAGAACAATTGCCATTGAAGTAATAAAGTTTTGCGAAGCTGAAAAAGCAAATAATGGACCGATATTCTCTCGACGTCTCATAATTTGACAGATAGAGCGGCCGCCGCTGAGCGCGCTGTTACCCGACCAAATTTATATTAACACTGGTCACCGGACATTCAGTACGTTATGTATTGTGTAATAAATTTACAACCTGGCAACTTCTGTTTCGTGACAGTGGCGACCTCCCTCGCACGCCTAGTTATCGTGGTGGCACTCTAGTGCTCCACAGTCGTACAAGATTATTTTTAGACGAAGCTGATGCAGCTTTGGAAAACAATTAAAAATGTATGATGAATTAGAATAGTAAAGCAATGATTCCTTTGAGAATGACATTATAAAGAATTCTTACAATGGCTTGTAATTATCCAAGTAGGCAACGGTTCCAAGAGTAGCCAGCGAAGCAACAAATGTGCCAATCAATAATGCAACAGCAGTTTTGAAGTGCCTGAAAATGTACAATTATATAAATACATGGTTATATTATTAGTACCAAAAAGATGTAGGTGGGAAAAATATTAAAATTAATAGGTTGTTTCCATAGTCTTATTAAATAGAAATAGAGAACATGTGTCACATCAATGTTCTTACTATGTATATATGTATTTTCAAACTAAGCAAAATGCTAGCGCTTTTAAGATGATAAAAATGAAAGTGAAATGGAGCTCCTCATGGAATGAGGCCTGAACGTACGATTACTGGATTGCTAAGTGAGTGTCTTAATCACTAAACCAGCAAGCGCACTATAAAAGTCTCAATTAATACAAAAAACTAAATACATATGTGTTAATGCATTATACTTATACTAAAGACAAAGACTTGATATTAATAAGTTCACTCTTTTACTGTTTATGTGTGTAATAATTACAGTAATTGCTGTACACGCTTGGAAGAGGTAGATAAATATGTATAATTGGGAGTAACAATATAAAAAATTTAAACTGGAAAAATCATATAAAAGACACATGCAAGAAGCTACATACTATGTAAATTCTTTCATTTAAAATACTGTATTCCAAGACACACACAATATTATTTATAGGTACTATAGTATGGTAGACTCAATTATAAACTATGGTTTAAATACTTACAGACTAACTTTTCAAACATATTTAGACATATTTTAAATATATTTAAACTATTGCAAATGAAAAACAAAAAGAAATGTGTAAGCACCAATCTGACAATCAATTTAAAATATGTAATATCTTACTGTAGAAACTGACTCTGGTGAATATGCAAACACAGATTTAAAATACAAATACAACACAGATAAACGATATGACAAATAATGAATAAAAAACTAGGTAATTTAAAAAAAGTAATAATTATTACGGAGACCGGACTTAATAGTGCGTAACTTCAAAACTATTTAACAAACTACCGGACAGACAGAAAAATGAAACGGGACAAAAAATATTAAAGAAATACTTTAATAAAATTGGAAATGTGGTGATAATTTTAATTTATCATATATTGTATTGTATTATTTAAGAATTATTAAGTAAGGTTTTCATAATATATAACATGATCATGATATGTAAAAATATATTTGTATAGAGATTATTATTAATAAACAATGTAAATTAAAAAGTAAATAAATCTTTAATTAGTCCAAAAAGTAGGTATCACTATAAAAGCAATTTTTCATGGTATGGTTAGAATAATCTTGTACTGTACAAATATGTAAAAAGTATTATTCTAGATGACATTTCAAAAACTCTTACTTCTTAGATAGGAAGAAGAGGAAACTGGTCCATATGAAAAACTGCATGTCGTTTGATAGGTAATAACTCCATGACATACACATGCTGGAGTAGGTCCCAGGGAAGATGTTGTTGATGTATAGGATGTTCGTCCACCAGTACTTGGGACACTGTAGGTCGTTTCTCTCATTAGTCCACATGGGAGTCACCGAATGGTTGGTGACGGCCAACATGTATGTCAACCCCAAGATGAACATGTACACTGGAGTTATTCTGGAATATTTCATTATGATATAAATCCATAAAATATTAGGTAATATTTATCAAGATCGTCGGGAACATTTTGTAATTTTACATAATTTTAGCTTCACTTATCCATCAGCCACAAAATTTTGTAATGGATATTTGACCCACTTCCTAACCAAAAATTGCTCTGACATTTGCAGAGATACCTATTCTGGATGACAGTACAGTAATCATTCATTAATTTTACAAAATCAGTTTAATTGAGCCCTTGCCCGGAATAACGTTGTATCCAACACAAATGTCAATTTTGAGTTATTGATGTATTTATGTTAGGTATATTATTATGCATCGTTTAAGGTAAATAATATGTCAAGAAAAAAATATTTAGGCTTCTGGCTGCATTTTAAAGTTATTGGTTTGTGGAATAACGTTGTATAGTGTTTCTCAAAATGGCATCGCCGAGCGTCAATATCGTGGAGCGTGGTTTAATTCACATGAATAAAGGGAGAAAACGAACATCTAATGTTTTAAATTGGAAAGATATCAAAGCCAATAAGTTGAAGGATGCGGGAAAGGAGTTTTTATCCAGAAAAAATATTATCAAACCTGCAGTTGACCCGCCAGAACATGTTTGTGGAATAACGTTGTATACGATTTGGCAGTTCTGATTGATATTGTGATTTCATATGTGACAATATTATTTTGTCGAACCTTAACCGATTTTACTCAATTGATTTATCCATATTGATATTTGAAATGCTTTTTGATAATAATGCTGGCTTTGTAGTGCTCTTTATATCGTAACTTAATATAACACCGATACAAAAAGTTTATTTAATTCCTCATTCTTTTTCGCAGGGTCGAGTTTGTGCCAAAAAATGTTTAAATCCGGGATGTTTTCTCCATTTTAATATCAAGATAAATATTTAATCAGTATTCAGATTACTGAATTACAATGAAAAAAGTAATCATCTCGTCTTGTGTATTAAGAAATTGAATGTCCGACGCCATATTCAGCAAACAGACGGAGATATGTAATAGTATGTACGAGAGACTTATCGTTTCGTAAAAGCTCTTTACCTACTAATGATCTCATCACAATCAGAGCTCAAACCTTCCACAAAGAATTAGAATCATGGACCTCCTATAGCTTTCTACCAACTATTTGTGGAAGGAGGGCAAGATTGGCTACCGTTTGGAAAAAAATCATGCAGTTAGGGAGCCTGGAACTAACTTCAATGTATTCCAATCTACTGCCAATAAGACTGTTAAGCTCAAGGACCTCGATGACATTTGTGATTTCATGTTAGATGAGCACATGCTGCTTTTAAAAGGCATTATCAAGTAAAGCAGAATAAAAAAATCCATTTTGCGGAATAACATTGTTTGTGAAAATTTCATATACAACGTTTTTCCACTGATTCAGCATGTTTTTTTACAATAGATTCAAATTTAATTAAATTTTCCCCCTATTTTATATTGTGATTAGTTAAGAATTATATGTTTGTTATATTTAAAATATAAAATGTAATAAATTGTAACTGGTTTCGTTTTTTCAATTTTTCTCGGAATGAGAGTATTGTTGGATACAACGTTATTCCGGGCAAGGGCTCAATTATCGAATAATTAAAATCCTGATGCATTATTTTATCAGACATTCTATATACCGGTGACATCTGTCAATATGTATTATTATAAAAGTTAGAGTTTTGAGGTTAATAGCATTCGCAAAAAGAACATGTCTTTGACACAATTCAAATTGATTATAAGATTTAATGTGACGAGGAACAAAATGTATAAAATAATATAATATATATCGCTCGCATTAAATAAGCTGTATATTCACATCACTATGTAAAACTCGGTTATCACAATTCTATTCAATATTATCTAACATGTCTATATTAAAAATATCAAACTGGAAACCAAAAGCAATGGATAGGCAAGAATGGAGGAGACTTCTGGATTCAGGCAAGGCCCACCCAGGGCTGTCGGGCTTATGATGAAGATGTTTAACATGTATCATGAATTGCTAATATGCGCCTAATTTTTTGGATTTTATTGACATGTGCATATACTATGGCTGTTAAAACAATATTTTCTCCCTATTTAGCAATTTTATAAACACTGTTTTTGTTTTTCTTAAAATATAATACATATTTTTAAAATCTTTTTTGTGGTCCGCTAGTCGAATGATGAATGCCGAACTCTTTTGCAGTTGGTTGTCAAATGTGGATTATTGTTCAACATGGACTACAAAATATGTCGACCTTAGGCGACCATATAAATTAAGAATCTTCTTCCAAGCTAACATCTTTAGAACAGAATAGATGACACCACTATTTAGTGATCAAATAATTTAATTATAAATCTTGATTCATGTATTATTTATAACATACCTTCTAAACCTCTTGAAAACGGCCTTCAGAAAGAGTTTAGTTAGATTCCCGCACGTGTGGTTTTTCACATTGGACAAATCCTTGGATCTCCACTGCCCGTGTACCATCAAAAATCCCCTTGGAAATTGTGAATAATAACTCATATATTGAAGTAAATCACAATCAAATCATATTATAATATTTTAGTTAGATTATAATATTTTTGACAGCTGTTAAATGGATAGTTTTTCTTGACTCACCCCATAAGGAAGAATACGTCGACACTGTATGATGAATTGGCAAATATTTGCCCCAAGTATGAGGTATTTAGGAAGTATGTATGGACTCTGTTATTACAGTAATCCAAAGCAAATAAATAATTGTGTGAGATGATGATGAATGTTGTCATAAAAAACCTGGAAACAAAATAAAAAGTTCTCAGTAAACTTCACAAACCTCTGACGCTTCAGTATGCTTATGCCTACTGCAAGAGATATGTCTCAGAGATTTAGTTAAATGGTTAATTGTATAAATCCTAGTATGTATGATGCACATGTATTGATATACCTACAACCATTTATTCGGGAAAGTGAGATAAATAGAAAGCATCAAATTACAAATATTTAACTCCAGTTGAGGATATTCAAATGCACCTAATGTACTAATGGAAAATTACTAGTCAATTGATTGATATTTGAAATTTTTCTTGAAATTTTACGAGCTTGAAGTGAGGTGCAAGGCAAATGATGGTGCTCGAATCTCTGAGACTACCAAAGATGAGTGTTATCTTTCTCTTGAAGAAAGAAAACACTCTTGGAAGCATATTCCTTATCTTAGACATTGTCCCGAGACAAAAATTTGATATAAATCTCATTTGCAGACACGGGCCATGAGGGGGAAGGCTTTTAAGTCAACTATGTTGCATTTTGAGTCATGGAACATAAATCATTGAGTTCTATTTATTATATTTCCAATTTTAGTACTTATGAGTCGCTAGATGCCAAAAGTATAGTCTTTTATTACTGCAAATTTTAATAAAATTTTCAAACCTAAAAATAATTTGAATCTTCTGATGAAACGAACATAAGAATTGTAAAGAAAAAATGGTTGAGCATTGTCCCAGAGTTTTGGGTGACCTGGACGTAGAATGAAATTTTTTAACCAGTACTGTACAATTTCAGCTTCATGTCATTATCACGCAGCTAGTAAGCTTGAGTAGCACTGCCAGAAAAAAAAAGAAAAGAAAAATGTAATATTACAAAACAGTTCTGTTTACATAAACCCACCTCATTCCATTGATTGGCTTCAGTACTTCAGGTCCTAGTGTAGTTGTGAATACTTTGTTAAAATTAGTGTACCAACTAAAACTGAGAAGTATTTCTTTGAACATGTTCAGTTCTGGTTTCATCATGTGACTTTCCAGGTTTTTTTTCAATTTTATGCCATCTTGAGGTGTCACACCTACAAAAATAATGTTATTTTCTTTTAATAACCTTAATGAAATGTAGCATTCAATATATTTGCTTAAGGGATAATGAAATAAAATTTTCAGAATTGCTTAACTGTAATGATAATTGAACTTTTTGCAAAAAATAAATTATAACTACATATTTTTGTCATGGTCATGGTTGCTTTTCGACTCATTATCAAGGCAGGAATCCACCTGTAAAGTTTTTGCTACTAGCTATGAGACACCTGTATATGTAAATGCCTAATTTATATGTAACATAAACAAAATTGATTAGTTTAAGCAAAAAGTATATTTATTTAGATTCACTAATTGATAAGAAAAAATTTAGCTTAAGTGTGAATTAGATGACCTTATTTTAATATTATTATTCATGAAAAAGAGATCCATGAACTTTTTAAATTTGGAATATGTATTAAAATTTAGTGATACATACACAATAAACATCTTATGTAATTTATCATAATTATAAAATGAATTTTCAAAGTGCCTTATAAAGTTGTGAATAATAAATTTGTGTTAAATTGTAGACAACTTAGGTTCAGCAGATGCCACATGTGCCAAGACTGAGCAAGTTTACACTAAATTTTTTCTTTTGTTAGCAATATTATCATTATGATTTAATTTTTTATTGCAATAAAAATTTCCAGAAAAATGTTCCTGGCTTAACCTTATAACCATACAATGATGATAAAGAAAGGATTAATCAAGACAAAGACAGGATTATCCATCACTATACAGCCTTTGAAAAATAAAATTGACAGATTGCTTGCCCTATCCCTTAAGACCTAAAGGGGACGGAGCGAGAAGATTACTGTTTCTTTCTTTCTCATTTTCGAATCTATTAATTTGATATGTTATAAGTGTTAACCAGTCAGTTTGTGCATTTTGCATAAGAGTATTATCTTTATTATAAGGAGATAAATTGTTAGATTGATACATACAATGTGTCTTGAGTGAATGAAATGAGTAGAATCAAAAACAATTGTTTAATTTCCATACTGGTAGGTAGAATGAAAGAAATCAGAATGAGATGGTATGGTCACATCATGTGTAGAAATGAAGACTTCTCGGTGAAGAGAGAGCTGAACATCCCAACGAAACCTAGAGGTAGAGGCAGGCCCCCAGCAACATGGTGGATATATTTTGAGAAGGAGCTGGCAGCACAAGATATTCCCATTGTGACAACTCAGGACAGAAGATCCGTGCACCTCCGTACAAGAAGGCCCGACACTGGATGAACCGAGTTAGAACCGAGGGAAGGGCAGGGAGAGGAAGACTGGTATATCAGTGTCGCTGTAATTATTGGGTTTTATATAACTGTTCAAATTGTTTCCCTATAGAATAATTAAAAATATTATGTGAAATGTACTTTATTACATAATAATTAGTAGTATTACATACCTGCCATATTATCAATCATATTTTTTGTTTCCGCTTCTATTGCAATCGTGTGATTAGTTTTCATAATTTCCAAATTGGGTTGGTGGTATCTCAGGTCATAACAAGTTCCTAATAAAATGAGGACCGCAATTATCATTGTGCTGATTCTAAAAAGTCGATAAATCAAGGTTTTAAAGTTAACTTAAACAGCAGAGAATTTCACTAACCTTAGACATTTTACTACTATTTCTATTACTATTGCCTCAAATATGTGTCTGGGATATGGATACCGATTAAGAATAATAAGCGTACTAACCCTGAACATTTTTAAAACTAAATTTTTGAAACTTAGATACTTCTAAAGATTTGGGCTGGTTAAAGAAAATTAATTTTGGCATAGACTCTACTATAACGAGCACTAAGCTTTTAATAATGAGGTAAGGATTACAAGGCTTAGTAAAATAGAAAGAGTATTAATGTCTAATCAATTTAATTAATCTATCTAATCAAGAATTTCAGTCACCGAATAGTCAGTCGAAGTTACAAAATAGATTTAATCACCAATAAAAAATAGGATTAAAAGTTAGTTTAGAGAGATAGGTTGACCATTTAATGGGATATTTGTCCAAACAAAGTGACAACTGGAATGTTGTGTAATCTAAATTCCAAGTATGCTTTATTTATGTATGGCAGAGTTTAGATAATGAATCGTGAATTTTTATATAATATATTTGTGTTTTATGTACATGCATCAAAGTAAGTCTTGATTGAAAACTTTTCCTTCTTCAATACAGAGTTTTTTAGTGACAGGCAAAATCAAATAAAACCTTAAATAAATGTCAATTAAAATAAATAAACCAATAAAAATATGCATAGATAGAAAATTGAATTGCACTGTAGTGGCAACAGCAGAATTTCTATGAACTATATTACCAATAGGGTAATTATATGTTAGTTTAGAGCTATAATAATATGTATAGCAGATACATAAAATAAGTATAATGAAGCATGCATTGTATATGAACATAGATTTTGGAAGAAAGACAAAATTAAGAATGTTCTTAGGTTTTCACGGCCACTCAGAATCTTCAAGTTTGTGTTTACTGGGGTATTATGCCGTGTTGTTACGACCTTTCGGGCCGACGTTTCGGATCCCATTGCAGGGTCCATCATCAGGGCTGATGTGTTGTCTTGAATGTTGGTGTTGTGGTTAAGTATCAGCTTGCAATACCGTGCCGAAGTCATGATGTATTGTGTTGTATGTATGATTCATCTGTTGTCTGATCACTATCTCTGCGGGGTCTGCGACGAGAATGACTTTGAAGCGCCGGATACCAAGATGTTTTTAATTTGAGACCATCATCTCTATTAATGTTTATCGGATGCTTGTAAATTTCTAGTGCTTCCTTGATAAGACGCGCATGGTGACTCTTAGGCTTTCCAAGGATTTTCGGTTCGAATGCAAAATGATGGCCGGTATCCAGAAAATGCTCAGCTAGTGCTGATTTTTCTGGATGACCGAGTTTGCATG
>JADDOH010020051.1:0-18331 GCA_016648135.1 Agrypnia vestita | reverse complement strand
TGAAGCCGGGATCGCAGTTAACTTGTTTGTACCAATTCGATAATGTTTTGGTATGAGGCAAGCAAGTGTTGAAAGTTTCCCTCACATAGTTATACGCTCTAGGCGAATAAAAATGCAAGGTAATAGCAAATTTCCTCAGCTCTGGGGAGTATTTTCTCGTTAAAGGGAGCTTCTGTGTCTTAGATATTTGTCTTTTCAAAAAATCCCTGTTGGGCCCATCCATTGAGGATAATATCTCAATACCCTCACTTTGAATATGGCCCATTTCTTTTAATTCCTGAACAATATTTGTTAAATTAGCAATTTTTTTCAACTGTCGACGATTTGACTGTTGCAATGTTGCAACTTTTCTCTGCAATTTAACAATACTTTCATTTCTCTGAAACAATTGTTTTTTTAAAGCTAATTTTCTAGGAGTATCGACGTCTGGTGCTGTTACACTGTTGTGAGTATTGAACACTACCTGAAATTAAACAAAATCCATTATATATTATGCATTTCAAATAATTCATAAAAGTGAACGGAAACATATATTACACTTAAATAAAGAACTAAAAAAACTATTTTAGGTAAAACGTAATATCTATACTTACATGGCCAACGACTTCATTACATGAAGGGATCACTTCTAGCAACTCTCCCATGTTTACTGTCGAATTAGTAGACTGAAAGTAATAATATCGATTAAATTTAAAGCTTTCAAAAACTCAATACAACGATTTTAGGTAAAACGTACTATTTATACATACATGGCCAACGACTTCATTACATGAAGGGATCACTTCTAGCAACTTTCCCATGTTTACTGTCGAATTTGTAGACTGAAAGTAATAATATCGATTAGATTTAAAGCTTTCAAAAACTCAATACAACGATTTTAGGTAAATCGTACTATCTATACATACATGGCCAACGACTTCATTACATGAAGGGATCACTTCTAGCAACTCTCCCATGTTTTCTGTCGAATTTGTAGACTGAAAGTAATAATATCGATTAAATTTAAAGTTTTCAAAAAATTAATACAACGATTTTAGGTAAAACGTACTATCAAAACATACATGGCCAACGGCTGCATTACATGAAGGAATCACTTTAAGCAACTCTTCCATGTTTACTGTCGAATTTGTAGACTGAATGTAATAATATCGATTAAATTTAAAGTTTATGAAAAATTAATATACCTAACGATTTTAGGTAAAACATAATATCGATGGTTCCTACGTATGCTATAATAACCCATAAATCGAAAATTTTTAGTTTTTTTATGTTTTTCTTATTTCTTATATCTTTATAACAAAGAAATAAAAACATTTTGCAATTAATTACGTTTTTATTCAGATGTATTTTATAAGGCAATGTATACCGGATGAAAATATACTACTTCATATACTAGGAGTTTCAGAATGCACACCGTATAAATTGGCGATTTAAGAAATTTTTTATGTAACGAAAAACGAATAAAGAATGAACACTATAGGTACTTACTCTATCAAAAGCCAGTTCTGCTCTTGAATAATTCGTAGGAACGGCAAATTTTTTTATTCGAACTAATTTGTTTTCTTTCCTTCTGTCAAAATGTACATTCAAGAAGTGATCTGGGCAAACACAACTGTGATTTCCGGGATTCCAATTAATCCTTCCCACAGCATGGATCCATTCACTTTTTCTTACTTCATTTTTTGGGAACCTACAAAAAATGATATCCCAATCCGAATACTTTAAATAATAAATAATAAATAATTTGTATTCTAAAATTTTAAGCACAGCCCTGTCGGTCCAATATGCTTTGTCATAAAAATACCACATTGAGCTTAGTTAGATCCATACAATGTAGTGCCTTCTCATTCTTACTCCTAAAAATTCAGAATTTTTAAAGGAGAAAAAAAGAGACGGATATATTTAAAAATGTCGGCTATCTAAGTAAATAATTTTACAGTTCGTATTGGTTAAACATTCATAGACATATTTTGATTTAAGTCATCAAAAACATCTTCAAAATAGCATTCTCCGAATTATTTGTGTAATAAAATCAATCAAAAATAAACGTTCTAGGATTTTTTAAACAATAGTAAATGTTTGCAGTTGGTTTGTTGTTAAAATTATGAAATAAAACGTATATTTGTAAAATTTTCATATTTTGGATAAAATACCTGTGATAACTGATATGTTTCTTCCCGTTTCCAGTCCTATTGGAACACCCCTTCATTGCACAAGAAGGCATATCAATTTTTTGTAATATTTGCACGTAAACACACAATAATTTATCGAAAATACGGATAACAAATCTGTCAGCTCTGCCGTTCTCTGCCCGAGTTTTGAAACTCGGGCAAAGAGAACCCTTACAAAGCAATTAAAGACGTACCCGACCGGGCGATCTTTTTTGTCCCTTTTTGTCTTATGTGTTACTATATTGTTAAAACTGAGTAAGCTTTATGTTACCACGCGTACGGGTTTGGTAAAATGTTTAGTTATCCCTCTATGGATTGTATATACTCTAAGGTTGCTGCGTTAAATCAGAAGATGCGTATGTTCTAACGTCGGGGGTCACTAGATGTAGGGGATGCGAGATCCGCGGATCCCCCACTATTTTATAAATTTTGTACAGGGAACAGCTGATGAAAAGAAAGCCGCGGTCAGTTTTATGAATTTTATCTGTACTCGGCGAGACTACAGAGGTGCTTATCGTTCAACCTTGATAGATTGCTCGGTCGTCAGCAGGCTGCTTCAGGTCGATGAACCGGGTCCCTGTGGTGTTGGCTTCGAGCGTTGTTGGAGAATGGAAGCGAAGAGTGGTCGTTGGATTGTAGAGACCGGTGTCATGTATCGCGGCGAGGTTGATGATGATGATAGTACTGCAAGCTGAAGATATTGGGCGCCAATGTATGTTGCGAGGGCAGTGAAGCGATGACGATGATAGCGTTGCGGCGGCAGATTGGAGATTGGTCGTCTCGCAGAGTGACGTGTACTTAGCGAGGTGGTGCTACGGGTAGCGGTTGCCAAGCAGCGTGACGTTGTGGTTACGGCGTAGGAAACGAACTGAATTGGGACTTCGCCACTACGTATTTTATATCCCAATTTTGGTGTAGGGACGTGTACAAAAAACCTGTGTGAGAAAGGAGCTGTCAGCATATTTACGTTCATTTGTCTGCGTAAGATTGTGCCATCCGCAAAATTCCCGAACGTATAAAGCGTCGCGTTAGCATTTTGTATTTCTGATGACTGGTGTATCTTGCTTCATCATCATTTTTCAACCTCGCTCCGTTTGCTTCTTCTGCGTGCGAAAATCGATGTCAGCGTTCTTCATACACGTGTTGCCGGTGATTGATATCGGCCGATGTATTTTTCCTGTGCGAACTGTCGTCGTCAGCGGCGGTTATTTAACGTGGGGAAACGACGCCACATATTTATAAAAAATTAGACATATTGTTTATGACATATTTTTCAATATGAAAAAAGATTTTAAAATTTGTGTTTTTGAAGAAGGTGAGACTCGAATGAATTATTTGTGATTTGTTTTTTTTTTTTTAGTAGATATATTTTTTCAGTGTTTTTCTATGAAATATGAAATTAATACTTTTATACAAGAATTCAAACCTCGGGTGAAACCGGATCTAAAGAAAATATTTTATAAAAAATCCTTTCTTAGATTCTTATGGTTAATTACTTCCTACATGGCCCAGTTAAGTGATTTCTACTCGTATGTGAATAACTTTGCATATTACTTCAACTCGCTCCATTTAACGCCAGTCATTGCCTGAAAGATTTTTTAGCAATGGGTGGTAGCAGTAATTAGTTTTGCCACCTTTGGCGCCCACCCTCTTGTCTCCACCCCGCCAGCCACCTCTGCGTTCTCGACACAATTAATTGAATCAATGAATTTACGATGCTTTGTAGAGTTCAGGACGCTGTTCTCAATAGACGTTCCGACGCGAGTTTGCAGCAAAGACAAAAGCTATTTTAATTGTAACGTTTCACTTTTGTTTGTATATAAGTTATTGTTACAAAGGCGACAAGACGATATCTTAGAGACTTTAAGATAAGTGAACCTTTCCAACACACCAAGTTGGAAAGATTTACAATGGATGTTGCTTTATTAAAAAATACACATATAAATGTCTATCAATGAATGCATTAAATTTTTAAAACAAGTTTGTGTTCACGATATATAGGTGTATGACTTTATACCACAGGGGTATATATCAAGCCCTTCGCAACCAAAGATCATAAGCGTAAAAATCTAATTAGGCTGATTTATAGCGGCATCAGCTCAATAGCCCAGAAAATTCTACACAGAATATTCTGGACAGGCGTGGCATTAAGAACATTTTAAAACAAAAGCTTTAAATATACTAAGTAGATTTTTTCTGTGATGTGTTAAATATGTAATTTACGGCCTGAAGATTTAAAATTTTAGTCCAGGCGCCAGAGGTACTTGAGTATGCATAATATGAGGACCACATTCTGGCAATTGATCCAAGCTCAGAATAGCATATACCTAGATTGAATAGAATATTGCCAGAAACGCTGTTGGTCCAATTGTTTTTATACTCCCCTCCCTCTACGCAGCATCTAGCGCTTGAGTACACGCTTTTGAGCTATTTTAATGATTATTTTAGTGTCATTAGTTGTTTTTTTTAAATAATTAAAGGTAATAATAGGTTATCAAATAAATTTAAAATAGAAATTATTAATAAAAAAATTATAAATTTTTCTTAAAAAATTATTTAATGAGAAAAAGCAAATTTATAGATACATACATGAAAAAAATACAAATAATCAATTATTCATATTAGATGGTAGATGGATATTTTTACAATTATTGTTTATATATATATGTGCACGACGAAATACAAGTAAATTTAGATTTTTTACAATTATTACAAGCCATCGTTCGACAATCCGCTGCGCATTTACAGGGCATTTACATACAGTAAAAATCCAGTAGCGTTCTTTTTTATCAAATCTTCTTCCATCTACTCTTGCTGCCATGTACGAACTATTACAACTTATTCACCCTTCTTCCTCCCGTCTCCATTGTTATATTTAACACTTAAAGTTTTTATTTTTCTTCTTTATTTTACTTATCTTTTACTTTGCTAGTCTTCAACATTCACTACTCCATGGTTATTTTCAAGAATCGTGTTAATTGCTTATGTATATTATTAGTTTGTTGGTGTAGTAGTCATGACGCTCGCCTAGTGATCTGATGTGATCGGTGGTTCGAGCCCTATTCTAGAACACCAGCAAGTTAGTCCTATTTTCATAGCACAAGCGTTTAGCTTAGTTTGAAAATAGTAAAAATATTGATGTGACACTAATTCCGTGTTCGCATCTCTATTAAAAAAATAAATTATTTGTTATATATTCACATTGCTGTTTAACTTACTTCGAATATACTGTTTGATTTCCCACATAAAATAAAATAAATGTTAGAAAGCAAACAGTGATTTTCATAGATAAACTAATATTACAAACATCTATCAAAATGACAAGACCGAAGGATGATTCCAGTTGTACACTCTGAAATTATAGTTCAATTATTATTTTAAGTTAGTCCTAGTATTTTGTAACGTTTGTAATTTACACAGTACATATGTTGTTACTGTACCCAATTATCAATACGTTTAACATACTTAGTTTGCCGCTCTACGATACCAGCTAGTACATTATCACAACGTATCCACCACACAGTACTCTGATTAAAATCTACCCAGTATTATGTAGTTCATCCTTCGACTCCAGACGTCTGGTGCTCGCAGCGGCGAGTGTACATCTCTCCTTAATTACACAAGACATTAAGTTCCTCGGTCATGCCTCTCATTAATTACAAAGTGATTACTTTTTCAAGTACCTCGCGCTTGATCGAATCATCGCCACACTCGGGCGGGTCGCGATATCTTATTCTGCATGACTCCTCCGGGCCGACAAAGAGGATGTGCTGAGCGGTGTACATGTATCTTGATTACGGATTCGAGACGCTCCCGCAGTTTCGGTAGCGCGGAACCTCTAATGATCTCCTGACCGCCTGGTAGAATCGGCATGACAAGTATTTCAAGAGCGGAAAGGAATGCAGATTTATGTATGCATATACCAGATATTATATATTGATCTATCCAATGATAGCGCTATTGCCAGTATAAAAAATAATCGATATAGCGAAATCGTGTGACTTCTTCCCACTCTACTATCAATTTTAAATTTTTTATTTATCAATCTTAAAATATAATGTCACCTAAATATAATAATTTCCTTATCTATCTGTCCGTAATGTCCACAACTTACTGGAGTGAAGCTGTTATTGCAACATTAGATAATTAGAGTGTGACACGCAATGGCTCAATATTAATATACTTAAATAAAATTATGAATGAAACACACTATTTTGTTTTTTCCACTATTTTTATTTGATACGTGCATATCACTACACGTTTTGGAAAACGTTCGCTTCCTTCTTCAGGTGAGCATAGACTGGAGTGTGTGGGAATGTGCGCCTGCTGTATGGGTTGCGCCTCCAGTAGAAGTGGAGGGTGAAGGGGGTATATAATGAAATTGAAATATAGATTACTGCAGTTATAGTCCAACGGTTTACAGAAAATAAGTCGGAAATATTAACTTCGATATCGCTTATCTCCGTAACTGTTTACCCATATTTTATACAAAATGCAAAGAATATTTTATGCTCTTATAAAATTTATTTAATATACCATTGAATGATGTAGACTCCCCCAAAGTTTTTGCTACTAGCTACAAGACACCTTTTATAACAATATGAGACCTGTATTCATCATTATGATATATGTACATCTAAGGAAAAACTGAATCATTATGTGTTTGGAATTCCGCAAGAGCGGACAAGAATGTAGATTTACAACTATGCACGTTACATAATAATACTTTGATGTTCTCCAAGGACTAAACGTAAGCTGGAAAAGTTTGGAAAGTATTTATAATGTTTGTGTAATGATCGCCCAGAGAGACATTATGCTGCAAATTACAGTGCAAGCCGTGTAATGCAGTGAAAATTACCGATTTTAGTTTATATGTAATTTAAAAAGATCAAGATAACGTTTTTCCTCGTACGTAGTGGATAATTTTTAACGTGAAAAATATCTGATTTCATACATTTGTTTTCTTTTGACTACTTATATCTCAGGACCAAAGTAAGAGATAGGACTGGTGGTTGAATTGTTTGTTATTTTTATTATTTTTATATGTTTCGTATTTTATTTTTAATCTATATTTTAATTTTATTAAGTTTATATTTTTAGTTCGTTTATTTATTTATAATATTTAAAATTATCTAATTTTAGACCGCCATTATTTACTTTAAAATAAATGAAATCGAAATTTTTATCAAGAGTTTAATTTGAAATTTTATTTCAAACCCAAACGCATTGTTTTACAGTTAATAAGTATTAGGAATATGTACGTTATTAATTTAGTACCTGTTATTCATTGTTAACTATTACTTTTAGTCTGTTGAATCCCGAACTAAATAATCTTAGGATTGTGTAGTTGAGATAATTCTGTTTTATCGTTCTGTTATCCTTATCCTGCATCCCGCTTCAGCATCAGCCGGAATCCCGTGTGGCGCGCGAGGCGTGATATGCGTAGGGGTATTAATTACTGCGGACTAATAATAATTATCCTCATAGGCTGAATTCGCTCCACTGAGGGTACCGGGCGCGCCATGTTAGTTAGGCGCGTGTTGATGTTGTACGATCAACACGCTTATATTGCAAGTTATATTCTTCATTCATGCATTCACATAATGGTTTGATATTCTTACCGCCTTTAAATATACATTATTTTACTTTAGAAATCTCGTGCTGGAAGAGAAGTTTTCTCGAGCAGTCGATGTGCTTACACAGTATTTTTTTTAAATAGTTTTTTTTTTTAAATTTATTTTAGTGTCTAAATGTATTTTCGAAAATATCCTCCATAAATTTTAAATCAATACAACAAATTTTAAGAGTTACTTGAATTTCAAGTAAGCATTTTATAACGGTGTAAACAATTCTGAACTTTAAAAGCGTTTTTCTCAAAATCATATTTTACATATTGCTGCTTAAAACCATGCCATCGTTTTTTTTCTTCTAATTTTAGGAGTATTTTCTACATCTAGGTTTTTTTTAAGAATATTTTTTTATATTAAAAAAAAAACAAATCATTTTTTAGTGTGAAATCAAAATTTTTACTTTGAACACAACATCACACACAAATCGATATTTTTCGAAATTCTTCGATCAAGTATACTCTATCATCATATCTGCTTGTGTATATAATAATTATGTATTTCTTAATAACGTATTTCGTTTTTATTTTAAAGGACCCAGGAGGTCACCGCGAAACCCGATTTTTCAAAAGCCGGCCTGGGACAATGGTCGTTTCTCATCCATTTAAAATATTTTTTTGATACAAATATTTTTTTGTGCACAGATTATTAAAATGTATATCTTTAAATGTACTTAATATGAATTATATCCGCCAAACTCTTCTGGCCTGGCTTACCACTATTATTTCGTTTACTTTCATACATTCTCTACTGAGTGTGAGGAACGTGCTGACTCCGACTCTTTTTGAAAAAAAAAGTGTTTTAATCCATAATGCAGGTG
This sequence comes from Agrypnia vestita, assembly GCA_016648135.1. Classification (NCBI taxonomy): domain Eukaryota; kingdom Metazoa; phylum Arthropoda; class Insecta; order Trichoptera; family Phryganeidae; genus Agrypnia; species Agrypnia vestita. Next base: position 9,713 of record JADDOH010020051.1, on the reverse strand, counting down.
TAATGGGTATGTATCTGTTTTATAAAGCAACGAATATGTTTGTTTTATGAGCTTAAGGCGAGGGCGAATCATCCATACTGTATACATTTATGCGAGCAGTCATTCTTTCGCGAATTACATATATCGCATTCAGCAGTTTATATGGGTACAGTTTATCTGGAACCATATGTGATGACTGTTTCTTTAGTTCATTTTTTTATGATCGAGTTATTAGATTTTTAAACCACTCCAAGATCTCTCCTTTATATTGTTACATATTTCTAAAAACAACATCTTTCAACACGTCTTTTAATTTAATATTCAATATAAGTCAAACCGATTTTTATTCGGTTCTTTTTCTAGTAAGGATCTGTGTATCATCATTGCGGCACGATGCTAAAAACACAACAGCGAACAAATATTATGTTTCTTTAGTCTCAAAAAACCTGCATGCAGCACATAAAAGTCGATCCGGCGGAAAAATATAAGACGTACCAAAAATCTTATATTTTCTAACGTGACTCTTCAATATCGTGAAGGCAATATAACGTAATTCACATTTTATTATAAATGATTTGTCAACCCAGGAAAATTCGGATATTCTACTTGTATATTACGTGATGTACTTTTGTAGTATATCGATAAAATACTCGTCTAATACGAGGGTTCATCCTGGGGGACCACTAATTGAGAAAACTAATTAATCTTTGTATCCAAACACTAACACTTATTTTGAAATATAGCACGAAAATTGATGTACATAATATATGTTCCGTATACTTAGTTTTGAAAAACCTAGACTGATATTTATGATATGGTTTTCTATTTTTACTTATATGTATATATATATCTATATGGCGAGGTGAGAATCTATTCTCAACAAGCTGAAATAAAGATCTATTATTATTATTATTAAAGATTATATTAAGTGCAGATCGAAGGCACGCTTAATGATACAAAGATCGACGTATTGTATCTCACTCTCTTAATTTGTAAGGTCCTTTGACCTACTTGTAACGTAGTAAAATAATTTAAAATGTTGGCGTTTTTTTAGCTTTCATCGAAAATGTCATTAAATTTCGAACACGGTGTTTTTAAACATTTTAAACTTTGTTAAGTTTGAGCAAATGAATTTTCAACGCATCATTTGAATGCATCCAGCCTCTCGTGAGAGTTCTATGTGCCTGTCATAAAATTAATTGACGCGAATGATAAAAAATATATTTCACGACCAGTCAGCGCACTAACTTAAGAGGCTCATTTAAAGTAATTGCTAGGAATGTTCATCAGAGCATAATGTCACTCGCAAGGTTTAATAACTGGGAGAGATGGGTCGTTGACCCTTTACTGTTTCCCATCGCATGCACATAATATATTTATGTTGTTTTTACTTGTCCTCGATTAGGGTTATTGTAACAAATATTTAGCAAAAAGTATTTATGATTATTCTAGCTAATTATAATAAGAATTGGGTGTACCTATCTTTTTACTATTTTTAAGTCGTGTTTTTGTGTTTTCTCACATAAAATCGTCTCTTGTTTAGATACTTTGAGACTGTTAAAACAATTTAGTAAAATGAAGAAAGAAGCGGTACTACACTTGAGGAATTTATTAAATAAATTGATGATCCACTACATATAATGCGGCAGTCACTTTTTAAAATGCAGCCATAATTTAAAATGCAGGACTAGTTGGTCAGAGTAATAATAATAATAATAATAATTGGATAATTTATACAGTGCCGTTTTCGCGAATACTCACCTCAAAGGCGCTTTACACAGAAAATTATCTTACAAAACAACTTACTGCTAAAAAAACTTATTTACTATTACTTATTCACTATGTGGCATGCAAGAAATGGAATTAAAGTTTAATACTATCATAATTGGGAGTGTCCGAAAGAATTAGATGTTTTCGCGAAGTACACACTAGGAGTGGAAAACATTAGCTAGCGTTGTTGTGGTCAGATTCTATTGGTTTTTATAGGATTGTCTGAATAAATGCGTCTTAAGTTGTTTTTTGAACTGTGGTAAGCTGTCTGTTTGTCTCAGATTATTAGGTAGTTTGTTCTATAAATGGTCCAGCCACCGCGAAAGCACGATCACCGAAATTAGTTTTGTGGACGCGATTTACTTCAGCTAACCTATTTGTATTAGATTTTGATGCTGTGAAAGTTATTATATAGAATACGATTGGAAGTACCCTTTCTGTCTCTGTATGAAGATCTCATTTTAGAAAATAAGGCGTTTCCTGTTACATACACATTAAGACATGATGTACTTTTTGTCGATTTTTCTGACGAAGCGGCTGATTAGAAAGTGATCGATCGTAATATCTCATGGTTCTGGTTGGAGATTTCTGAGTAGTGGAAACACGTGTATAGCATTTTCATAATTTCTGAAATTAATTTTAAGTGCTTTTACTTCTTACTACGTGAAAAAAACACATAATTTCCACACGTGGATCGTATCATTGATGTGCATTGTGTTGGTAGTAGACGTGAGTGACAATTAAACAATCTTCTGCCGACCAATGAATTAATGAGTTCAATGCTTTGATGTGTGTACTGGGAGAGAAATGAAGAAAAAAATACCTTACCGGTATATGATTATTTATTTTAATTAAGTATGTACATAAATAAACAATGTACTAATAAGGTAGGTAGCTGTTATTTGTAAGTACATGTTATTAAATTTAACCAATTTTTTTTATTTTGTTAAAATTTGCGTGCGTGCAATAATTTTTTGTGTGTGATATGTTCAAACTGTTGAGGCAAATCGCGTGCGCGTGCGCACGATTAGAGCTTCGAGGGAACATTGCTGACTAGGGATGGGTAAAAAATATCGATATATTAATATATTGATATTTTTTTTGAAAAATATCGATATTTATCGTCGATATATTTTTTCGCGATATATCGAATATCGATATTTTTTTCTGGGATAATCGATATATTTTTTTTTTGGTCTCCAAAAGCTTATTCCCCCTTACATTTTTGAAAAAATAATATCGATAAATATCGATATATCGATATATTTTTCGCAATGTATATCGATTATTTTCGATAAATTTTTAAATATCGATTCGATATATATCGATATTTTTTTTCATTTACCCATCCCTACTGCTGGCACCTTCATATGCCATGCTGCGATAATGTGTTTATACATAATATAATTATTTATTTGACTGTGGTTACCATAATTAAATTCTCTTGGGCATCTCATTCATCAACCGCATTATTTTATGAAATCTGCATATTTAAAGCAAGTGATAATATTATATTTATTTATATATTATTATAATATTATATATTATTATAATATTGTGAGAAGTGAATTTCAAAAAGTTAATTCCATGTTTCATCGTTTAATACGGAAATCTGTTAATCAATCAATATATCAATATATCGTGTTTCCCTACCCGCCAAGTTTTCTTCACAACCAGATACTACCACCCCCTGGTGGTTATGGTGGTAGATAGCCCTTGGTGTCTACCATCATAATCTACTATTAAAAGGTTCTGGAAAATTCTAGAGGGTTCGAGAATGCTCTAGAATGTTCTGGAAGGATAAAGTTCTACAAGCTATCAGAAAGATCTATAAGGTTCCATACTGAGTAGCGGAGTACGTCCGTGGGTCTAGAGGTTCCTGAAAGAAATATAATGCTCTAGCTCTAGTAGGTTCTGGAAAGGGAAACAGTTGTTACAGTTTCCATAGATTTCTTCATACATCTACATCAAATTCCCGAAAATTTCACGTAAAAAATGCACTATATAAAGTATGTTTCTCATACTTTCGATAACTTTGAAGTGTATGTACTTTGTTGTGTTCGCTTTGAAATGAAGTGTACTATTTGAAGTTTATACTTTCAATAACTTTGGTGTTTGTAGATTGTAGTGTGCACTACACTACACTTCAAAACGTGAGAAGTGTGCACTTCAATGTAGTTTAGTACTACATTGTAGTAGTGAGTACAGAGCGGACCCATCACTATCGAGAAGATAATGTTAGAATTTTGCGGAGCACAGTCGCGTTCATATGTTAGTGTTTGCATATTCCGCAGGTTGACGGAAAGCTTCACCATAAGTTAAAATAATACGTAAATAAGCTTATAACACGCAGATTGGACGATCTACTTATGTAGATAAAGCGTGTCAAATAAACATTTCAATCCCAAGTGAATAGGTGAGCTATCGGCACCTACATGCCCAGCTATTGACACTTTTAATACATGGTTTTGTTATTTAAATGGAAAAGTCTGAGAGCATTGACAAATAGGTACGCGCATTGAATGCCGATGACAATGTAGTGCATTGCGTGCCCGCGCATCCGACGCGATTATTTCTGTCATCATAATAAACAAATAATTCCTAACGTGATTGTCGGCGGCCGAGGGGTTCCCGCGCTGCCGGGAGTTGAATCGGAGAATAAAAGAACACAAACGGATGTTGAAAAAACAAACGCGGATCGGAAAGCTCGCATCCAGCTTTGTTTTGTTTCGTGACGTCACACCGGATACTGCATGCGCACCCTTCTATTGAACGATGCACTAAAAGCTAACAACATTATTAAATGCATATATGTATTAATAATATATATATATTTTAGGATCACCATCGCGACAGAACTGTGTGTAAACGACGATTCTTTTGTGGATCCTCGGACTTCCAGCTGCACGCATATAAAAAGTGCCGCTCCGTATAATTTGAATGTGTATTAATGTTGTTTGGGATATTTTTCGAACGCAATAATTTTGTAATCAAAATAAGTGTTAATAATGTTTAGTATTATTTATTTTAAAATATATTAAAAACTAACTATTACGATTTAAAAAAATTAAAATATATTGTTTTATTTAAATTTATTTATCTATTTGTTAGAACATAAATAGCAGGTTCATCGTTAGCCTTTTGGTCTCTCCTGGAGAACGTGTAACAATTTTTGTTTTGTTGTTTAAATTAACAAGCAAAATGTTATAAAATAAATCGAAAAATGCAATATATAATTATTAAACAAACATAAAAAAAGATGAAGGTTTTTTTTTTGAAAAAAAAAAACGGTGGTTGGATGTTGGCTTGATTTTTTATATAAACTTATATGAGAACTGCAGTATGTTGAGCATCACAGAGGAATGTTTTCTTTCTTATTCACTCTAGTTTTATTTTTATTGCCGAATGATTTAAGCAGTGACCATTTCTTCTCTAGAGCATAATCGATCCTGTATGTCCAATGTTGTATTTTTTATAAAATAATTATGAGAGCCCATAACAGCTACTCGTGTCGATCAAATATTTAATCACTCTCGAAACTATATAATATATATATAAAGTATAAAATAAATTAATCTCAATTAAAGTATTAAAATAACATTTATTTTTATTCCATTCATTTTCAAGGTATGAATGAATGTTATATAATTTCAATTCAAATGATATTTATTTAATGAGGTTTTGTATTTCTACTGTCTTTTAAGAGGCGTACTACATAGCATATAAGTAATTCGACAAATTTGACGAGGAAACAAACCACGCAGGGATGAGGCTGAGCGCGGATAAATCCGAAATTATGGTGATTGGCAGAAGCGAAGAGCAATGTAACATAACGTTTATAATATAACGTTTATAACATAACGTTTGTAACATAACAACTGTTGTCTAAAACAGGTGAACAGTTTCAAATGGTGTAATAACATCCCAGGATGGATAGCAAGAAATTGAATTGGATAGGAGGATAGGAGCCGCAAGCCAGGTAGCACGATCCCTGTATTAGCCCGGCGGAAAAGCGGAGCTCAGCCAGCGAGCAAAGTTGGCTGTATTCAAATCAATTTTCAGGCCAACCCTATGGCCACGAGCTCTAGATCTTTACCGAAAGAACCCGCTTAAGGCTACAGGCCGCCGAGATAATATTTCCGCGAGGAATAAAGGTTACCAGTAGGGACAGAATCAGAAATACGACAATTAGAGAGTCTCGAAGTGGAACCCTTATTGACATTTATCGAGAAATCACAGCTACGGTGGCTGGGTTATATCTTGCGGATGCCGGCAGATAGACTGCCAAACCGGGTATTCCAGGCAAGACCAGAAGGCAGAAGACCAAGGGGCCGTCCTAGGAGGTGCTGGCGAAAACAGTTGGAGGACTGCTTTGACGCAAAGTTGCAATTAAATTAAGCTGATGGGAAGAGCGCGTGGAGTTGGAACCTCCTATGCGGTGCAGGTACCCCGACCCAATAGGATAAGAGGTAGAACAAGAAGAATATATTTAAAGCATATTTTTTTTTAATTCTCAATATTTTTGGAGTAAACAATACTAAGCGGTTGATACATATCAGGCAATTTCAAAGTGTTCAGAAATGTTACCACATAATATTAATTTAACATTCATTTCATCTCCTTAAAGTTTAAATACAGTAAGTATCTACTAACTTTAATACCTACTTGTAACGCACTATTTAAACATACTTTATTTAAAAATATAAATATAACATTAATAATATAAAAACTCAATATCTACAATAAAAAGGTTACAGTTGATGAAAAAAATATTCAGAAGTGATAATATTTTACACATTAAAATTTTATATAACTCTATATTAAATAAAAAATGAATATTAAATAAATTAAATAAATAAATATATACTTTTGTGTTACCTACAGTTGAACAAGTCCTCCCCAAGTTTAAAGAATATTATATGTAATATATTTGCAAACTTGAGGGTTCTTTCCCCTATTCTGAGCAAACCGATTGTTCGTATTACAATTGCAACAATTATTGGGGCAAGTCGGACCAAGTTCGCGAAGGGTCGCGCTGCTCGCTGCCAGCGACCTTGGTGGCGGAAACTAATTAATTCCAGCCCTTGTTGGTTGTGGACAGATGTGTTGATTCACTCCCCCGACGGGTAATGGTACGAGCAAGGCGCGTGCTTCTCAACATATTTTTTATGTATATTATTTTACAATGCTACATATTTTTGACAGAGTATTAGCTTTAGCGATGGTCGGCTCTCCAAACGCTAGTGACGGTAAATCTACAGAAAATAAAATGAGCTAACTTACTGATCCCTATTTCGTTTTCACTTTTATTAACAGCAGTTTAAAAAATCTTTTTAGCGTTCATCTAATGTGAAATATGCTACTAGTCTTTGTTTGTTATAATTTTAATTTTCTTTTTAGCTTGGTATCCAGGATGTCCGATGTATGCATGCAGAGTGAACTTTTGATGAATGTCAGCAAATCGAAAGTGATGGTATTCGAGAGAGACGAAAGAGTGACTAAGTGTGATGTAATTATAAACAACGAATGCTTAGAACAATTGAACGAGTTTGTGTATTTGGGAAGTATGTTTAGTAGAGACGGCAAGGCTGAGAATGATATCGAAAGGAGAGTAACTGCGGGAAACAAAGTTAATGGTGCACTAAATGCAATTATGGCCAATAAGAATCTGTCAAAAGAAGCAAGACTAGCGGTACATAATGGCGTTCTAGTGCCAACCCTTATGTATGGAAGTGAAGCCTGGAATTGGCAAAAGAGGAATTAAAGTAGACTGAATGCGGTTGAAATGCGGTCACTAAACCACGTGTGTGGAAAATCTTTGGTCGATAGAGTGAGGAAATCAACATTAAAGTGACATGCATTCTGCTGTATGGTGGTAGATAAATAAAGAAAGGATGCTGAATGGGGGGGGGTCAGGTGAACTAGGACGAGAAGGATGGTTAAGAAAATATATGAGGCGAATGTTGAAGGCAACAGGAATAGAGAGCGTCCGCAAAAGACCTGGCACGATCAGGTACTACAAGTATTTGAGGATGGCCCTGTTAAAAGCCGCAACAATCGTAGAACGTGTATGAGAAGATGTATGAATGTGGCCGAAGCAAAAGTGGTGTGCCAGGATAGAAGAGTGTGGCGTTCAATCCTCTCTGCCTACCCCTGCAGGGAAACGGCGTGATGGTTAGTTAGTTAGTTAGTCTTTTTAGCTTAATACGTATCAGTTGTAATTATGTATTCGCTGCTTATGACTAAGTACAACTCCTCAACTTATTCAAAATTCAACGATCTACTTACGTACAATTATTTCGAAATAGGCTATCATTATTTTGCTTTAGTTAACTGTATAATATGTATTTTGTAAGCCTTAGTAGTAGTAGTCTTAGCAGTAGTAGTACTGTATAAACGAACAAAATCTTCTTTACATAAAGTGTCCTCAATCAGATGAGACGTGGATCACAGGTCTCGGTCACAGCCGACTCCAAAGTCTCTCCAGCCAGATGCAATTCATCTATCCGCCTTCTCTGGCACTCCAAGCAACCACATTCAGATTTTCATTAGTCCAAATATACATGGGTCAGGATTTACGAAATACGTTGGTTGAGTAATATGTAACCTTTTATGGGGTCCACCAAGTATATGATTTAATAATAATTTTTGTTTACTACTTTTGAATAGTTAGTTTACTAGTTTTGAATGCAGTAACCGAGGATACTTTTTTAAAACATACTGAATTCTATATTTTATATATCTATCCCTTAAAAAACATGTTTTCTATAAATTTATTAACTAGTTTCCTGTAAAATCTCAAATTCAGTACATTATAAATTAGCAATCCTCGATTACTGCATTATGTATATTTTTTTGGATATTGCTGACATTGCTTTTATACCCCACATCAATCATAAGATATCGAGAAAACTTCTTGCCGATTTATGTGAATTCTTGGATTTTTTAGCGCCTACGTATTTAATACTTTATCAAGTTGGATTATGGAACCATCTCTCGGAATCATTCAAAGCTCTTTGAAAGCCTTTGAATAAATTATAAAATAATATAAAGCTAATCTTAGCGTACTGAATAGAATATAAAAATGAGTTGTTTAGGTGGTTTGGTCAAAATTAGCGAATGAATGAGGAAAGAATGCCAAGAGATAGAAGGCATGACTAGGTCAACCAGGTACTGAAAGATGGTCTTGTCATGATGAAATGAGAGTTATGTGTTAAGTATATGCTGAGCGATGATAAATTAGTTAGTTGTTTTTCTACCCATTTAAGTGTTATTCGTGAAAATATTTTCTGGGAGCTTAATATTACATATTATATACCTACAAAGCACAAGAAATTAAAACGATTCGTTTATAAATAATTTATCGTATTTTTTTTGGTTCGGATAAACCGTTTTTTTCAACAGTTTTCCCTCTCTTCCTTCACACAACGCCCCCCGAGGGTAACAAGGAACCCGCCTGATTGCAGAGTCCTGGTGTGGTATTGTGATCTTTGTTTGTTATCCAATTAGTACGCGGTACACAAGTTGGATAACACTTTATCACCACCAATTCCCGCATACAATTGAGTTACTTTTTGCGAGGGGATTTTGGAAGGTTTCAAGAGCCATTCCTTTGTCCATTAAAGTTTCCGGTAGGTACTATGCATTAGTAATTGCATATAGTGCAAGTCTCCTCGAATTCAATATTGAATTGCGACACTCCATGTTTGAAAATGTAAACTATTTTCTGTTTTTATTTTATTTTATACGGTCATCCAACATGGAGACATAATTACTTGGTAAGACAAAATACAGAAAAAATAGTTAAATGTCTCCCACAATTAAAGAATGACACAGATAAAACCTAATTATAAATAAGACAATTTGATATGAATGATAGATAAAACAATTTTACAGTTTCATTTAACCTAATTTCTTAATTTAACTTTAACATAAACATAAAAGGGCTCATAATATATATATAT
>JADDOH010020050.1:0-14195 GCA_016648135.1 Agrypnia vestita | reverse complement strand
ACCTAGTGCACGTCCGCGACAATTTATTTTTGAAATAAGTGTATTTTCATATATCTCTTACGTATTTCGAGAGCGCTTTCCCGCGTGTTTATCGCGCGTTAGTCACCTTCGCGTAGGTGTTGGGAACATCGTGAATTTTATTTTATTCGAATTCCTCTACGAATATAAGACGCGATGTATCGTGACGGTGGACGCGGACTTCGCATCCCTACAGGTCGACCACAATCAAAAGACCATTCCCTAGCTTTGTCCGGTAAGAAGAAAGCGGGGGGGGAAGTTGCCTGACAAGCCTGTATTGCAATCCTCAATATGATATTCCAAATAAATATTAATTTTTAACTTCTGGTGGTGACATATTTATAATTTATATAAATTAACTTTATAAACACCACTTATTTATTGAAAAAATTCAACATGTTTCGAAGCCAATGGCTTCCTCGTCAGGATAACAAAATAAAATTTAAAAATCGAAGTATAGATCAAAATATTAAAAAGTTCAATATGAAAAATGATAATATAAAGTAGCTCGAGTAGTTTGTTGGTCTTGTGGTTAGGACTCTCGCCTCGTGATCCAAAGGTCGCAGGTTCAAATCTCACTCCAAACAAGCAAGTTAGTCCTATTTTCATAGCACAAGCGTTTAGCTTAATTTGAAAATACTAATAATGTTGATGTGACACGAATTCCATGTACGCATCTCTATTTAAAAAAAAAGTACCTGCTTAACATGAAAATAAATTTAAAAGATGACTATTTGCAAAAAGGACCTGATTGTTTAAAACATTCAATTTACTATATTACTATTTACAAATTATACAGAATCACAATTTGATAAATTAGAAGAGTGTAAATAGAAAAGGAAATGTTATAAATAATCAGGTCCTTTTTGCAAATAGTCATCTTTTAAATTTATTTTCACGTTAAGTAGGTACTTTATATTATCATTTTCCATATATAACTTTTTAATATTTTGATTATCTATACTTCGTTTTTTAAATTTTATTTTTGTTATCCTGACGAAGAAGCATGTTGAATTTTTTCAATAAATGAGTGGTGTTTACAAAGTCCATTTATATAAATTATATATTTTTTAGTTTAAAAAAGGTTACTTACTTACTAGAAAAACTCATTTTGTGTTCATTTTTTTGCATCGTAATAACACACATACATTTTGCGCAAATTTGTTTGAATGCGTTCTAGCTATAACCTATTCCATTGCCTTTGTAACGTATTGAATACACCTCAACTATTCCTTGTGAGTATTTTTCATAGTTTAACCCTTTTAGTGCCATAAATATTTTGTCAAAATATGCTAAAAATGCCAGTAAAAAGTGCATTTTCATAAATAATTTATATAAACACCAAAACCACTTACCATTTCTGTTACAAAACACTAATTTTCATAATTTTTTCAACATTCTCTTCAGAAGATTTCAAACTATGAATAAAAACACAGAAATTGAATACTACATATTTATTGACAAGAAAATAACAGAAAATATATATATATATCACTCCCGCTATCGCATTGTTCTGTCATTTCAACATCCATATCGGAACTTTCCCTCGTGTTCGACATTTTGAAATCAAATTTAGGATTATAGAAATAAATAATAATAACAGTGTTTTTAGAAAAAAAGTGTGATTGAAAGCTGTCGGAAACGAGCGCTATCGCGACGCTGGCATTTTTCGCACACCGACCTACGAGCGCCATGGCGCTTGTCGGCACTATAAGGGTTAATTAAACAATCTCCCTTCAACGATCAGAAAAAAAGCATTTCGCAATAAATTTATATTTGAAATCATAATACAGACATCTACCTAGACTCAAAATGATTGACGTGTTTACATCGTACGTTCCACTCCAACATTATTGTAAGTTACCTTAAACTGTAGGACAAACTTTGTTTTGTTGCTTTGTATTGTTGTTTGTGTACGCTCCCGGCACTCCAAATGAAATTAGTAGTTTTACCTGAAACAATAAAAAAAAAAGTTGTATAATGCCTAATGTGGACCATGCTTGATAATCGAAATCATTGAAATATACTGGCTGTATGGAAAATTCCTTTGTTCAATTTAACTTTCACAAAAGATTTGGCAACACCCACTTTAGAACCCATCCCCTCTCACTCCCTCGTAGATTTCTGATCGTTGTGTAAGCAAGTTAGTGCATGCTAGTCTTTGACAAGATAAACACGCATGTGATAAATATTGGTGAAAGGTTAGCAGTACTATGGTTGTGGTGCAATGTTGTGAACATTGTAGTGTAGTGTTGGTCCTGACGAAGAGACGGGTACGTCCCGAAACCGGTAGACCTAAAATCTGGTAGTGGTTTATACAAATTTAACTAACATTCTGTTGTATTTATTTATTTAACGCCCTTCAGGGCTTTCACATACAATAAAGGTAATGTATTAATTACAATATTAAGCAATAATAATCAGTAAGAAGGGGGGTTAGTAGTATTATACGTACTACACAATTCTTTATTAAATCCAGGCTATCGGACATGTGCGCTGTAGCACCACCTACCAAGAAATGAAGAGGCTGACAGCTGAGAGGAGTGGAGAGATCGAGTGCTCGATGCAGATCAATCCTAGGATTATGACCCAAAAAAATACACAATAAAACTTAATTTTTCAAAGCAAGAAAACACTTTGTGGCTTGACATTACAAGACATTTAAGAATAAATTAAATACTATGTTTTAAACCACTTTATCACTACATATTTGTCAACTAGTTTCGGTTGGACTCAACCTTCTTCAGGACAATTAAATATAATTTTTATTTATTTAAAAAATCCTTGTTTACAAATAAAGATACTTAATACTAATTTAACAATAAAACATAAGATAAATTACACATTTTTTTTGTTTTGTTTAATTTGTGGATTATGCCATTCTACTAGGCTACGCCTGTCCCAGAGTGGCGTTATAGAACACAATTATAATATTTTTTCGAGTTCGTCAGTAGTATTTATTTTCATAAGGTAGTTATTATGTATCTACAGAGTATCAAGTGGAATGTTAGTGAAAGTTGAGTTAGTCATAAGTCCAAGTGTAAATATGTGTAGAATAATTGTTTAATGTAAAAAGGGTTAAAGTTTTGTTTAAGATTATTTTTTATTTTCCTTAATTAATTAATTAATTTATATAGGTATATATTTTTATTTGATATAGATATAGACTGTCTATATTTAATTAAAATAAAACTTCTTGAACCTCATCAAACAATTGGCACCGAGACCATGTAAGCACATAAAAAAACGAGATATAGATATTCATCGAGAAATACTAGAAGAACTTTCTACAAACGCCTCCTTGATATTTAAACTCTATTTCATTAAGTATCAATAGACAATATTTAGTTATCTCTCAAAACATTTTTTTTAAATATGTTTGAATTTAATAAGATTAGTGGCAAAAACGTCATTATTCTTCTAGTACCCAATTTTTAAAGGAAGCAAAAAGGTCTAAAGAAAATCAGAATAAACACCCCATAAATCCAACAATATAAAATCTGAATACATCACAATCGACGAACGTTCAATGTTACACAATAGCGAAAGCAAAAAGGTCTAAAGAAAATCAGAATAAACACCCCGTAGTTCCAACAATGTAAAATCTGAATACATCACAATCGACGAACGTTCAATGTTACACAATAGCGATCAAAACATGGTTTGTTGTGATACCGCAAGCGGTCGGCGGTATTTGAGAACAGGCACGAATATGTACGCGGGCATGATATTCTATTAGAGGCAAATTTCGCGAGTACAGATGCCGGCAAACATGTTGAACATTTTTCGGCGAAGTGGGGGAGAGTTTGCGCATGTACCATTCCACCAACGAGACCCAAAATTTGTCTTCTGCGCATACCCCCACCACGCCGAAAAATGTCCAAGAAGTTTGCCGGCAACTGTACACTACTCCCATACCCACCGCACGATCTGACGACGAACCAAAAAAGAAAAGTGACTCATCCTCGACCAGCCATTCCGTGACCGTATAAGCGACGTTAGCCGCCACTACATAAAGTTGCAAGTGACATACATATTAATTAAAATGGTTATTGCGCGATTAGATCTGCGGTTAACGTGAAACATGCGGAGTGCCGCAAACTCCGACATTAGGCCCCGCATAAAGAACCATTAGACGAAATCGAAAATGGAAGAAGCGCGGGGTACGCTTCACTGCTGACAACGGTTTCGGCAGGAAATAATCGTGAATTTCACAATGATAACAATAAAAATTGATCATTAGCATTGCGCAATTTTCGTAAAAATTTCACCTCAATGGCGCTTTATACAACAAATATTTCTGGGTAAATAGCCGTAGTCCAGATGTGGCCATGTGACCCAATCAAGGGGGGAAGAGGTAAGGTAGAATGCTATGCTGGGCTACGTGAGGGCAGAGGGTCAGAGTGGAGCCACGTAATTGTTCATTTATTTAATTTGGCACAATTAAAACTGTACAGCGTATGGATATTTATTAACAGAGTTTTATTAATACTTTTGTATTTTAGGTAAGCTATTATATTCAAACTTCCGTTCTTACACATGCTTTGTAGTCGAAGTGCTAAGGTGTATTTGCAGAAGTGGCCGGTGACACCGTTTGAATCAGAATATTTACAATTATAAAAAAATATATAAAACTATAGGACGCTCTCCCGATGACACTAGATAAGACTTCGAGAAACGTCGAGATTTGCTTCTCGGTGAAATATACGGTTCGTATAAAATATCAGTTTTATTTAAATACTTCCTGTGACAATATAAATAAAAATAAAAAAAGGAATACATAAATGTAAAGATGTCTAAAAAGAGAAAGTGTTGACCACGGAGATGGCGGAAATGAAAATAAATTGCGCTCCCCTTAGGGCAAAGAAATAAATCAAATGGACAAGACAAACCAGCGAGGGACCCGCGAAACAGTGCCGTACTGTTTGGTCTGGACACTTGATTCGGGTTACTTTATTACGGCACGGAACACACAACTAGCTCCAATTCTCCTTGCGCAATATTAGCCGACAAAATGTAATGCCAGTGTTGCAAGGGGTGCTCATGTTTAAACAGCCAAAGCGTGATGAGATTCGCGGTGAGTGGGAAAATTTGCATAAAGATCTACAAAAAAAACAGTGAAGTGCTAAACAAAAAAGCGGAGAATTCCCACCGAAGACCAACACGTATGCGAGGCGTGGAATTCAACAGGTAAGACTCATTTTCGTATGCAAATGTTTTGAAAGGTCGACGATCTATGATTCATCATAATTTATTAATATATGTTCCTGGACACTATCTTCTTATATATTATGTTATTTTATTTATCAGATTTGTTTTTGTTTTATTTTTTCTTATTTTGAAGTTCTCAGTTCCTGAATATTTCTGTTCTCATATATATGTATATGATGTTTCTTGTTTCACCCACAATCAGTTTTTATATTATTTTATTTTATTAATTTGATTGGAAATATTTACAGATATAAGAAAATTATATGTATATATGTATTAATGTGTAAATAGACAGTAATGAACTCATTAACTTATATCCTAGCCTATTTCACATAAAAATAATTTTGAAATAATAATATATAATAATATTATTTTTTTTTTATTTATTTATTTCAAAAAATCCTTGTTTACAATAAATAGGTACTTAATAATAATTTAACAATAAAAATATAAGATAAGATTACACAATTTTTTTTTGTTACATTTGTGGATTATGCCACTCTACTAGGCTACGCCTGTCTCAGAGTGGCGTTATAGAACACAATCATAATATTTTTTTGAATTCGTCCATAATATTTGTTTTCATAAGGTAATAATTATGTATCTACAAAGTATCAAGTGCAATGTTAGTGATAAGTTGAATGAGTCATAAGTCCAAGTGTATATATGTGTAGAATATTGTTTAATGTAAAAAGGGTTAAAGTTTTGTTTAAGATTATTTTTTATTTTCCTTAATTTATTTATTTATTTATATAGATATATATTTTTATTTATAGACATTATTATGCAATAACAGTAAGTAATAATATAAGTAAATTAAAATAAAAGACTTAGGTATTAACAATAGTGAATAAAATATAATAAATTAAATAACAATATTAAATATAACATATTAAGTAAGTCGATTCCCCGCGGGAGTAGGCAGATAAGATAGAGCGCCACATTCTCCTGTCCTGAGACTCTCGACTCATCCACATCCGTACATCTTCGCATACGGATTCGACGATTGTTAAGACTCCTAACGGGACCATCCTCCAGTATCTGATTAATCTGATCATGCCACGTCTTCTGCAACCGTCCTCTCTTTCTGGTGCCGTCAACACTTGCGTTATATATTTTCTTACCATTGTTTCCTCTTCCATTCGCTCAACATGCCCAAACCAATTTCCATTCTATCGACTATGCTAAGCTCAGCTTGCCACACATAGTCTAAGTGATCTTATCTCTACCGCATTCAGTCTACTATCGTTTCTCTTCTACCAGCTCCAGGCTTCACTTCCGTGCATTAGTATTGGTACCAGAATCCCTTTGTGTACCGCTAGGCTTGCCTCAGTAGACATATTTCTATTAGAAATTATTGCATTCAAAACACCGTTCATCTTATTCCCTCTCGATATCTTTCTCAGTCTTCTGTCGAACATACTTCCCAAATACACAAACTCATCTAGATACTTAATACTAAATTACTTCTTCAACAACTGCAAAAAACAAATTAATACTAAACATTATTTATATTAATTAAAAGAAATTACTTTAACTGTAACAGGTTGCGGATATTTTATGCGAACCGTATGTTTTTCCGTGAAAACATTATCGACGTTTCGTTGAAGGCTTATTCAACGTCATCAGGAGGACGACCTTTACCCGCGGAGGTAGAGGGCGGACTGATTACTGCTTTTGAGGGCGTAAATTATATGCACTTTGTTGTGGAGTATTCACTTATTCTACAATAGAGGTCGCCAGTGTGCAATCTCGGCAATCTGCGAACAAGCATCCAAAGGGAATCTCTGTCATTACATCAGATTTGACAAGGCAAAAATCTTATCAACAGAACCGCACCATTTACCCAGATTAGTGAGGGAGTCCATTGAAATATACAAACATCCCAATTTCAATAGAGATGACAGTTACAAACTATCAAGTATTTGGCGCTCTGTTCTTACGACATTGATTCAACCCTTGAGAGACGACGCAGTAAAATGCGCCGACGTAACTAGTACATATTGCACACTGGCGACCTCTATTGTAGAAGAAGTGAACACTCCACAACAAGATTCGCAGTAAGTGGGAAAGCATATAATTTACGCCCTAGAAAGCAGCACCTTTAATCAGTCCGCCCCCTACCTCCGCGGGTAAAGGTCGTCCTCCTGATGACGTTGTATAAGCATTCAACGAAACGTCGAGAATCGTTTCTCGGAAAAACATACGGTTCGTATAAAATATCCGCAACCAGTTACAGATAAATGTGTCCAACGACCGTAATAACAACCTTAGCTCTTTAAGAAATTACTTTGTATAAAACCGGTTGAATTATTAAGGCTGGACATTCACTGCAAATGCATATTTCGGCGTTTTTTTTTACGAAAATGTGGGTTTTTATTATTCATTTATATCAGAATGTATACTCTAGACCAAAGCTGCCCAACCTTTTTGACAGTCGGGTAAAACTGACGATTCGAAACTCACTGGCGGGCCTCTGACCACTGACGGTTCCTCCTTTTAATACTTTTGTTAACAATTTAAATTAAGATATTTTGCAAAAAAGAAATGCAATATATGACATAGTTTATTAAAATAATAAAATAAATAGCATATTCTGCCAAATAAAGAAACAAAATTAAAAAAATCGAAATCTAAATAATTGGTACAATTATTATGATTTCCGAAATTGTTTATATTTCAATAATTCTCCTATGTTAGGCGTCAGATCAGATACTGACAGTAACAAAACATCAGAAATATGTTGCTCAGTTATAGATGTGCGGTAATTATTTTTTATATAATTAAAATTTGAAAACATCTTTTCACAAATTACGTAGATCGGAAACTACTTAATAATTGAAAGGCCAGGTCAGTTATTGCAGGAAAATCTTCTTTTTGCACCAATTTCCAGAAATCTACAAATTCTTCCAAAGACGTGACACTTTTTCAGCAACACAACACAACAAACTACCGCGGAAATATTAATACTTGCTCACGCGGGCCATTTATAGTACGTTCGCGGGCCACATTGTAGCCCGCGGGCCTGGGGTTGGGCAGCCTTGCTCTAGACCGCAATTTTTTTAGAGCAACAACTTACATAGAACCTTTGTTATCATATAAAAGTAATAAAATGAATGTTATTTTCAACGATTTTCAGAAACAGTAAACGGGCAAACGGACTCGTGTGAGTGAACATTGCAGAAATGATGCGCCTATTGACATTGGTAATATTTTATTTCCCAGCGAGCGCCGCCTGACGAACGGCATCACTCAAACGGAGAACGCCATCGACAACAATGGAGCCGCGCACAATCACAGTCTGACAAGTGGCCGTGATTGGCGCGGCACACATAAGGAAGGCACGCCGCGGCAGATGCCGGCCGGGCGGCACGAGAGGCGGGGGCGGAATCACGAGAGGAGACCCTCGACCGACGAAAACTCTCTGCGGGACCAAAACCCACCGGCGGAGCCGAATTATCTCTGATCACGACGATCCTCGGATCTGAAGAGAAGGGTTGCGCTGCTCTTTGTCACACATTTACACGAATTGAATTCACAGTTTGATCCTTCAACGGATATAAAGGGGATGCTTCCCTTTGAAACAGATAGTCACAAAATGAGTTTAAAAAAAGGTAAGAAAAGTTTTAATTACAGGTTATAGAATATTTTTAAGATTTGATTCGGCCGTAAATTTTTCTTCTTTTTACTCCCTTTCTTTTGACTCGTGGTGTCTGCTAGTCTGACAAAAAAAATTTGAATCGATTTTTAACGCTTTATCCAATCGAGTTGAAACATACTTACTTATTTATTTAAGCCACGACAAAAATGGCGTAACAAATTTACGTTTAAAAAAAATAATTATTATAGTAGAATTTTGGATTTATCGATATTTACATACAAATGAGAAAGATGAGAAAGGAGCCCGACGCATAGAGAAGGTGCGAACCCTGTTTCACCTAGTCTGACTTGAGCCATGGGTCCGATCAGTCGGCTATATGTTGATAGAATACCAAATTGGAAACAATACAAAAGAGAAAGGGAGTATAATAAAAACTTGTTTTTTATGGGTTAGTTTTTTTATAGACATATCAGAGACTTGGATCAAATCACCAACACAGAAAAGCATCTGAGACGCCAATTTGGAATCCCTGCGTTTGAAAAAAATATTATTAGCGCTCAAATATATTAGGTCCTTACATATGAAATTGGCGTTTAGTATGGGAGGAACATAAAGCCGATTTTTTTTTATTATAATATATTTATTTAATCAAAGTATGTACCATTGCTATCTATTCACTTTTATCATCTCATAGGTAGTTCATCGATCCCTTTACTAAAAAAACCATTCGGACGGGAATCAATAAAATATTTGAAGGCGGTTTGGACTGCCCCATCGGAGTTGAATTTTTTCATTTGCAAGAAGTTATCCAAATTTCGAAAAAAATGGTAATCTGTTGGGGCAAGGTCCGGAGAGTACGGTGGATGTCTTAGACATTCCAATTGAAGCTTCTCTAATTTGGTAGCCGTCTGTTGTGCAGTGTGTGGTCTAGCGTTATTATGAAGCAGCAGTGGCCTAGAGCGATTAACCAGCCTCGGTTGTTTAGCAACTAGCTTTTCCATCATGGTTTGCAGTTGCTGACAATAGACATCTGCCGTAATCGTCTGGCCAGATTGAAGAAAATTGTAGTGAACGACACCAGCACTAGTCCACCAAACGCTCACAAGTAACTTTTTTGGAGTCAATTTTCGCTTGGGGCATGGTTTGGCTGGTTCGGCAGGATTCAGCCATTGCGATGAGCGCTTCCGATTATCGTACAGGATCCACTTTTCATCACAGGTAATGATTCGATTTAAAATCCCTTCATTATTGTGCCGGTTGAGTAATGCAACGCAGCAGTCCACGCGCGTTTGTTGATTTGCTTCACTCAATTCGTGAGGTACCCACCTTTCAAGCTTTTTCACCTTACCAATTTGCTTCAAGTGGATTAAAAAAGTTTTATCACTAACACCGCAGCCTGCAGCTAACTCGGATGTGGTTTGCGATGGATCCGCTTCCACAATAGCCTTCAATTCTTCATTATCAACTTTGGTCTCCGGCCGTCCACGGGGCTTGTTCTGCAGGTCGAAATTTCCAGAACGAAAACGTTGGAACCAAAAACGCACTGTGTTTTCTTTTGCGGCACCGTCGCCGTACACATCATTAATCCTTCGAGCCGTTTCTGCAGCACTGGTGCCACGGTGGAACTCGTACTCGTAAATAACGCGATATTTCAAGTTTTTCATTTTGTAAACTGAGTGACGCAAAGAATAAAACAATTGAGGAAAGAACAAATGAATTATAATTTTCAAAACACAAATACATGAGTAAATAGCTGTATAAATTTGGATTTGGAATTCCTAACCAAAGAGAAGATATGTGAGATCAAATTTACCAGTACGGCAAAACGCCAATTTCATATGTAAGGACCTAATATTTGTTATTAAGAATAATGCTGTCTAGAATCCCCGCGGTTGAAAATTATCATTAGTGCACAAACATAATTTGTTACCAAGAATATCACATTTATATCTAGTTGCAAATCTATACTCATCTTTATGTAAATATTACTTGTCATTAGTGTTTGAACAGAATCTTAGAAAGTCTTTCTTAGAATCCAATCCATCCAAAATCCAAAAATCTTAATTAATTATTAAAATTGTATAGCATCTTTCTACACATATTTACACTTGGACTTATGACTCACTCAACTTTCACTAACATTCCACTTGATACATTGTAGAAACATAATTACTACCTTATGAAAATAAATATTACTGACGAATTCGAAAAAATATTATAATTGTGTTCTATAACGCCACTCTGGGACAGGCGTAGCCTAGTAGTGCCATAATCCACAAATTAAACAAAACAAAAAAATGTGTAATTTATCTTATGTTTTATAGTTAAATTAGTATTAAGTACCTTTATTTGCAAACAAGGATTTTTTTTAAATAAAAAAAAAAATCTCTTTCTAATACTTTTAATATAAATACAAGTTATTGAATGTAAAATATTTAGATTGATAATGCCCACATAAAGCGGAACGCGTCTCAGAAAATTAAAAAGGTAGAACTAAAAAAACAAATGTTTTTATTTCCATATGTGTGATTATGGAGTTTTACAAACTTACCTCTGAAACAATAAAAAAGTAGAAATTTGTGCTGCATATGTTCAAGCGTGTATATATGGGCATTGTAATAAGGACTCCAGACTCCGATTTAAAACCCTTTCGGGTTCCTTGTCGTCATCACCATTTTCATCTCCTCATCGGTACACCAGTAACTAGGGAATGCAATCCCGATCCCGCGAGATTGGGATCCCGCGAGACCTCGAGGCATTTTACGAGATCAATCTCGAACCAAAAAATCGGACGAGATTATCGGGATTGCATTAGCGGGATAGCATTTTTTATGTTTTGTATGTTTAATTGTATATGTCTATAGAGCTTTTAGTAAGTACATACATAAAACTTATGTTCATGTCACATTCAAATAATGAAAATAGCTTTGAATAATATTTTCTGTATTTTTATCAACCTAACATAATAATAAAAACTACTACTAAGGGTCGGTTGCATCATATTGGATTAAAGTAAGCATTCGTTTAAAGCATAGATATACGCAAAAATCTATGCTTTAAACGAACGCTTACTTTGATCCAACTTGAAACAACCGGGCCTAACATTGACTGATTGATTGCTCGGAAAAACGCCTACAAAAACTTTAATGCAATGATTAATAATGAGCATTTTGTTAAAATTGCTGATATAAAAAACGCAAGGCATTGTCGTTAATTGCTATTCACCTCTATAAACAAACAAAAAAAAATACAAAAGTAATCGGGATCCCGATCCGCAGGGATCCCGCGGGATTGGAAATTCTAATCTCGAGGGATCCCGAAAGGGCAATCCCGACTCGGGATTGCATTCCCTACCAGTAACGCAGTAAGAAAATACCTTTTGCGAATACGACCCGAGCCGAGGCGTGAGCGCGGGCCGAGCTCGCGGAGGAGTTCTCGCAATTCGGACCGAGAGACGGTGAAAATAATATTTTCTACAATCACGATGCAACGGAGTTCACCCGGCCGATGAGCGTTCCGTTTGGCATTGATTTATTTCTTTATTTAACGTGTGGGTACCTCTACCCGTTCTATAAACGTGGGCTCCCATCTAACCGGCATACCTGTGCCGTGTCATTGCGCATGGCATATACGAAACAGTTACCCGTGTATACAGGGTTATTTGTAAAACATTAATAACCTCGCAGGACTATATTCCTACCTTGATTATGAGTCGAAAATGTTTAAGCTATTATGACCTAATATCAATAGTTAAGGAGATATGCGACATCAAAGTTTGCATTTTTTTTTCCAATATTTCTGACTTATTTTTTGTACAACGTTGGACTATCATTACAGTAACTTATATCGAATATGAAAAATTCATTCCGTTTAATACAAGTCAAATAAAAAAAAAACCTTAGAATTCCAATTGGAAAACATTCCAATTGGAATTTTTTCAGGGTTTTTATCATTTAATTTAATTTGTATTGGAACGAATGAATTTTTCGTAATCGATATGAGTTACTGTAATGATAGTCCAACGTTTTACAAAAAATAAGTCAGAAATATTGAAAAAAAAATGCAAACTTTGATGTCGCATACCTCCATAACTATTGATATTAGGTCATAATAGCTTGAACATTTTCGACTAATAATCAAGGCAGGAATATAGTCCTTCGAGGTTATCAATGTTTTACAAACAACCCTGTAGTTTCCACGGCGTGAGCATCACACAAAAAATACGAATTATGTATTGACCCCTATTACATAACATTGTACATTACGTTACTTTTGACGTAATGAATATAATCTGAAATAATACGATATGAAATAAACAATTAACAAAAGATATATTGTAGATGTCTCAAAGAGACGAAGCTATTTTTTATACAGGTACGGAAGTCTTTTGGGTTGTTCATAGGGCTCACGGTCTATCGTACGGCTGGCTTAAGTGATCACTTTACACAATGTAACGTTCACCAATTCCACCCATGAAAGACTACCATATCTATCAAATTTTTGGAATTGTATTTATATGTATCTTAACTTTGCACACCTATATACCATGTGCTTCCGCTTCCGCTTCAAACATCTCGTGCACTTTATAGTTATAATATGTATTATTATCTTTGTGTTCTTCCCAAAAATGCAGAGAAGTAAGCTGCATCCATTATCACGAAATTAAAATCAAGTTAAGCACTTAATGCATCGTAAAAGACAAATTAGTAAACATGCCATCCGGTATGCTAGATGAACAAATGGTTGTTTTGCAAATGGCTACACTAATCGCAGCAAGTCGTGGAATTTCACGAATTCCGGTATTTCGCTTAGCCGGCAACATAATAACACGAGTAAATTATTTATCTATTGTATAAAACTACAATCAAATTTGGATTCCCTGTTCAAATGGTGTACCAACAATCAACTTTATCTAAATATCTTCCGGTATTTCGCTTAGCCGGCAACATAATAACACGAGTAAATTATTTATCTATTGTATAAAACTACAATCAAATTTGGATTCCCTGTTCAAATGGTGTACCAACAATCAACTTTATCTAAATATCTTCCGGTATTTCGCTTAGCCGGCAACATAATAACACGAGTAAATTATTTATCTAGTGTATAAAACTACAATCAAATTTGGATTCCCTGTTCAAATGGTGTACCAACAATCAACTTTATCTAAATATCTTCCGGTATTTCGCTTAGCCGGCAACATAATAACACGAGTAAATTATTTATCTATTGTATAAAACTACAATCAAATTTGGATTCCCTGTTCAAATGGTGTACCAACAATCAACTTTATCTAAATATCTTCCGGTATTTCGCTTAGCCGGCAACATAATAACACGAGTAAATTATTTATCTATTGTATAAA